>CAUYLG010056280.1:0-104610 GCA_963573385.1 Cacajao melanocephalus | reverse complement strand
TATTTTTAGTAGAGGCAGGGTTTCACCATGTTGGCCAGGCTGGTCTCGAACTCCTGACCTTGGGATCCCCCTGCCTTGGCCTTCCAAAGTGCTGGGATTACAGGCTTGAGCCACTGCACCCAGCCGGATCTCACTTTTATTTAAAGTCTATATGCATAAAATAGGAAAATGTTTGTAGTCATTATCACTAAGTATTAAAATGCATGGTCAAAAATCTTTTTTATATTTTCTCAGTTTTTCTTTGACAATATATGCACTACGTTTGTCAGGGGAAAATAAACAAACAAACGGAAGTTTAGGAGTAAATCTGACAAATAAATTATGAAGTACTGAGTCCCTAGCAGAGAATTTTACCTCAAGGACACTGGCTGCCAGCCTTAAACCTCAGTAAGTACTGCTGTTAACTCAAATCTCCATGGCAGTGGTGCTGTTTGGGCATCCTACTTTAAATGAAGCCTGAGAAGTGGAACATATATTGATAAGCTCAGCACTCAACTGCTATGGTGGCCACTCTACTCAATCTCAGCTCTACAACTTAATAGCCGTACAGTCTCCTTATCTGTAAAGTGTGATCAAAGTTTCTCACTCACAGGAATGTTGAAGTCTAAATGAAATAACATCTATCTCATATATAACAACCAACATATAACAAGCCTTATAAGCATGGGTTATTATTCTCTCCCAAAACAGAACTGTTAGATGGTGTCCCACTTTGGTTACAGAAGTGAATGTCTTGAGAAGAGAGAATTTGTGATAACATGAAACTGTACATTATCACAAAAATAGGTAACTTTCTTCTGTTACCGATGCATTTACAGATTTATTGATCACTTAACATTACTAAAGTTCAAGTCATAAGGTTTCCTGCCATCCTCTGTATGGAGAGATAAAGGAGATAAGTGATATAGGGAAAGTTTACATGCCACAGCACTCTACTAGTGTAACAAACAGGTGTAGGCTCTTAATATAAGGCCACACACTATAAAGAAAACTGTCATACATTCATATACCATATACAACTTAAATCTGTATAAACTCTTGAACTAATGATGGTGGCAAGTGCTCCAGTCAATCTGCTATCATCTTGGCTGCAGACTCAGGCATCCCTGCACTTTTGGGGGCCTGCCTTTGCAGGCTCATAAGTGCCTGCCCCCACTTCCTGGATTCTCCCTGCTGTCGGCACAGGTTCTCAGATCAAAGCAGGGGGAACCTAGAAGCCATGAACAGGGAAGGCCTGAAGGCTGGGGGCCAGGCTACCAGTCCCACCTACAGAAGTGGGAACTGGTGTCTTTTCCAAGACTGTCTGTGGCCACTCATGGGCCAATCAGCATGTGCTTCCTCCCCTCTGAGGCCCATAAAAAGCCCTAGTCTCAGCCAGAGCTGAGCAGAGGGAGGGATGACCAGCAGAAGGGAGGAGCTACCCTCTCTGCTAAGAGCTTCAGAGAGCTACAGACACGGCACAACAACCTGCCTATGGAGAGAAGCTATCCTCTCCAGGGCCTCCTCTTTCCTGAGCAGCAGACCTCTGGACGACCTGCCTGCAAAGAGAAACTACCTTCTCCAGGGCCTCCTCTTTGCTGAGAGCTGAGAGGAGTTACCCTCTCCAGGGCCTTTTCTCTGCTGAGGGACAACCTGCCTGCTGACAGAGGGGAGCTACCCACTGCGAGTCTCCTTCTGAGCTGTTCCGACACTAAATAAAGTGCCTCTTCATCTTGTTCACCCTTCATTTGTCTGCATACCTGGATACAGGACAAGAACTTGGGCACCACAGGCAAAGAAAGGCACCACCAGCAACAGGCTTCTGGGGGAAGAAAACCACCCACCCTAAAGATCACCCATAACACTAACATAACCAAAATTTCTAATCTAAAAATTTAATGCACTCAATTGTACACACTGCCAAAAACTAGACACCACTTTTCATCTATAACATTGTGAAATCCTCAGACTCTTACAAGAACAAAACAAAACCAAAATAATACATCCAATGATTTTAATTTGTGTGACAGACTACATGCTTCATGGGCAGAACCAAAGGTAAAACCTTCCGTTCATGGTTATTATACAAGTAAATACACAAGTCCAGTGTATAAACACTACCTGAACACATAGTAAGTTCTTTTAAGAATAAATACTATATGAAAAAAGTTAACAAGCATTTATTCAATACTCAAACAGATATTCATCAAAATGAGGTAGATCTAATGGGTCACTTGCTAAAGCACTTAATGCTGAGGGGGGAAAAAACTCATCGAAAATACCATTCTTCATGGGACTCTCCAAGTTTAATGTTCTAACGCAGGCATTATTTGTCAGAGAATCTGGCTGAACTTCACGTGGATTTTTCTTGGTGGGGCTACAGTAATTATGGTCCTGTCTCAGATGTGTGTTCTGGGAAACATCATTTAATTCACTTGGTACTGGTGATGGGATATCGCTATCTCCCATTCCCAAATACCTAATGTCACCTTCCCCATTTTCTGACAGCTCTGCTGAAACAGCAGTTGTAGGAGACAATAATTCTGCTAAAATTTCTTCATGAGTTTGATTACCATACAGGGAAATACCAGGAACAGTGGTGCACGCAGATTCATTGGCACTATCAATTTGATATGGTAGCTCATTTAACAAGTCCTCTATTGATTCATAATCATTTGGAGACCCACCCTGGGGCACCTGTTCTAGATTTTCACTTGGAGCTGTGCCACTTTGTGGGGAAGACATTAGAGCAGCTAATTTCTTCTTTTGTGCCTTTAGTTTTTTACGAAGTTTTAGACGGAGTTTATGAATCTGACCCTCCACCAACTCTTCAGGGTTTGCTGAAGAAACACCATTTCCATGAGAACTGTGGTTGAGTAGAGCTCTACATGAGGTGCTTCCAGACTTTTCCAAAACTTCTGAAGTGGCATGAGCATGCAGGGGGGAAGCGGTGCCATCAGACGATGGAGGAACTGGGGGTGGCTTACTGATGGGAGGGGGCTTAGTCGCACTCCTACAACCTTTCTTGGATACATGGCTGGTTTTCTTATTTATACCTTTAGTTTTAAAGCCACCAAAATTATTTACCCCTTTAACTGAAGGTTGTAAATCAGTTATAGCGTTTCTATTATGAGCTGAAATACAGAGGGGCATAAAAGAAGCACCTTTGCTTATTAAGCCTTTCACCCAACTGCCCACAAATGGCTTCTTCTGGTTTTCTTTCAGGGACTGATTCTGTAGTGACTTCGATGTGGTTAGAGAATCTGCTGTAGTTTCTTTTTTCTTCAAATTAGATACCTGAGATGTGACATGTTCCGGTTTTAATTGTTCAGTTTTTAGCGTAAGGAACTGTTTTAACTGAGCATCCCTCTCAATTTCTACTGACTTCGCTCCCTGTATAAGACCAGTAGCATGAGTGTTATTCACAAATTTAGTATTTACAGTACCTTCCGTATTCAGCTGTACTGACTGAATGCTGGTATTTACAACTTGAGATGGAAAACTTATGCCCACAAATTGGTCTTGGATAAGCTTTTCTTTCAATGGAGCTGATACTGAAGAAGCCATTAGTGATTCTTGTGATTGCGAAGTACTTGTTTTGAGAATTCCTGTATTTTCTGCTACAGCTTTATTTTCTAACAGGAAAGCTTCAGAATTTAACTGTGAAACTGAGGCTGTTTTCTGGGTAGTTTCTTCAAGTATCAAAGGTAAAATATTGTCAACCAAACCTTTTGAACCTGAAAGTAAGTGATCTCCATGAGTTACAGATGAGTCCTGTGAAAGAGTGTGATGGGCAACTAATGTATCTTTGGGGTGAGTTACTGAGCCTGTTTCAGCTGAGGCAGCATCACCCACAGAACAGGATGTTGAAGATACTGGTTTCTCATAACCGACAGTGTGTTGGTCATTAGTCTTTCTAAGTGGAAGGCAGGCAGCTTCTTTATCTGTCACCTGGGATGTTTTTCTTTCCCAAATAACAATATGTATCTCTGAAGCAGGCACTTCAAATTTCTTGTGCCTTTCAGAACATGGGCCTTTTAAGTCATCACATTCCAGCCAACTTCCTGGAGGAGGGTAAAGAAGTGAAAGTTAGATGTGAAAAAAATCAACATCCTAAATTAACTTTCTTCTGGCCTTTTCAACTGTTCTATCATTGAATACCCACCAAAGGAGAAGCCTCTAAAACATAGTCTTGACCTTGTCACCGTCATCTGCCATGTTAAAGTCCTTAGACAGAATATATTTAACTTTTGGAACTTAGAATTTGGTTATCACCTAATTTATCCAATAACATCAGAAAACAGAATGTTTCCTATATATAAATTTTCATGATAAATGAAAGCTTGTTACCTGAAGGATCAATATTCATTTGAATTCTTGTTTTATTTCTGACCATGCATTATCACATTTGTCAAGAGAGAATGAGATGATGGATGACAAGAGTTGAAAAATGAGGAGAAGGATGTACTGCTAAATACTGAAATATTAATACAAAACTTGGGAAAAGTCCATTACTTATAGCAGTGTGGTTGCTGGCAGTTATTTTTGCCTGCACAATTTCAGTGGTCCAGTAGTGACAGGGGCCCTTATATAGTCAACTAAAGCATGAATGAAGAGTAAGAAGGTAACCTGTTTAAACCATTCCTTAAAAAAAAAAAAAAGACACCCATTAGGATGAATATTATTTAAAAAATAGAAAATAGCAAATGTTGGCAAAAATGTGGAGAAATTGGAATCCTTGTATATGCTGGTGGGAATGTAAAATGGTACAACTGCTGTGAAAACAGTCTGGCACTTCGTCCAAAAGTTAAACACAGAATTACCATTGAGACCCAGCAATTCCACTTGTAGGTATATACCAAACAGAACGAAAAGCAGGGACTTTCAGTTCCTTGTCCACCAATGTTCACAGCAGCATTATTCACGATAGCCAAATGTCCATCACAGATAAATGGATAACACATACACTACTACTCAGCCTTAGAAAGGAATGACATTCTGTGACGTGCCACAACACAAATGAATCTTGAAAATGTGCTGAGTGAAATAAGCCAGACGCAAAAGGACAAATAATGTATGATTTCACTTCTATAAGGTATCTATAATAGACAGATTCACAGAGACAGGAAGTAGAATGGTGGTTACCAGGGGTTTAGGGTGGGAGGATGAGGAGTTATTGTTCGATGAGTAGAGTTTCTGTTTGGCTTGATGAAAAAGTTCTGATGGTGATGGTGATACATTCACAGCATTGTGAATGTATTCAATGCCAATGAATTGTACACTTACAAATGTTACAATAGTAAATTTTATGTTATATATATTTTACCGCTACAACAAAAAAATACAAAAAGTACAGATGAGAAGTAAACAAAGGTGGCTAGGTGCTAATAGGTGGTGTGGGATTAAGGGAAAGTATCTTTCTTTTTTTTTCTGAGACGGAGTTTCACTCTGTCACCCAGGCTGTAGTGCAGTGGCGCAATCGTGGCTCACTGCAACCTCCGCCTCCTGGGTTGGAGCAATCTCCTGCCTTAGCCTCCCGAGTAGCTCGGATTACAGGTGTGTGCCGCTACACCCAGCTGATTTTTGTATTTTTAGCAGAGATGGGGTTTCACCATGTTGTCTAGGCTGGTCTTGAACTCCTGACCTCAGGTGATCCACCCACCTTGGCCTCCTAGAGTGCTGGGATTACAGGCGTGAGCCACCGTGCCTACCCAAGGGAAGGTATATTTCCTTACATTTTACTTACTACTACATGATAATTTGAAAAAAGCTAACCACAGGCTTAGATGAGTAACAACCTTTCTTATTAAATAATCAACAAATATCTGTACTTTCATTAGAGACTTATTAAAATAATCCACACTTCCACTATATAATCAATATCTACACATCTATGAAACAGAAAATCAATACAAAAAGCATAATGTCATGGTAACTGTGGCACGGCAAATATGTAGCTTATTCTATTTCTTTTTTTCTCTTTTTTTTTTTTTCTCCTTTTTGTGGAGAACAGGGTCTCGCTATATTGCCCAGGCAGGTCTCGAACTCCTGGGCTCAAGCTTTCTTCCGCCTCTGCCTCCTGAAACCAAATGTAATAAATTAATAAATCATGATGTCAAACACCCTCATACTTACTACAAAACATTTCCTATTCTTTGGATTATAATAGTGAGCACCCAAAGCACTGTATTTTTCCTAAGGAGTATATTATTTTAGAAAACATTGTTTCAGCAGTAGAGAAGTGACCAACATAGTGGTCATCATTTTATGTTGCAAAACATGTTTAGAGACACTTAAATATTTACAGTGTGCTCAGTTTCTTTTCCTTGTCCATGTGCATCTATTCGTTTTTGAAGAAAGATTTCTAAGAGCACACATAGAAAACTCATTTGATTTCCAGGTGCGGTGGCTCACGCCTATAATCCAGCACTTTGGGAGGCCAAGCAGGCAGATCACGAGGTCAGGAAGTCGAGACCATCCTGATCAACATGGTGAAACCCCGTCTCTACTAAAGATACAAAAATTAGCTGGGTGTGGTGGCACATGCCCGTAATCGCAGCTACATGGGAGGCTGAATCAGAAAAATCGCTTGAACCAGGGAGTCAGAGGTTGTGGTGAGCTGAGATTGCTCCACTGCACTCTAGCCTGGCAACACAGTGAGACACTGTCTCAAAAAAAAGAAAACTCATTTGACATATCTACCATAGTCACTTTTTCATGCTGAGAAAGACCGTATCTTAAGATTGTGAGAGAAAAAACGTACTCACCACCAGGCTTCAAAGGCTTTCTGTAAAGAACTAATCTTGAGGCCAGGCACAGTGGCTTATGACTGTAATCCCAACACTTTGGGAGGCCGAGGCAGGCGGATCATGAGGTCAGGAGTTTGAGACCAACCTGACCAACATGGTGAAACCCTATCTCTACTAAAAATACAAAAATTAGCCTGGCGTGGTGGCACGTGCCTGTAATTCCAGCTACTTGGGAGGCTGAGGCAGGAGAATCGCCTGAATCTGGGAGGCAGAGGTTGTAGTGAGCTGAGATCATGCCATTGCACTCCAGCCTGGGCGACAGAGCAAGACACTGTCTCAAAAAAAAAAAAAAAAGAACTAATCTTGAAGAATGCAAAAATTAAGAAAGGAAGAAGAGACCTTTCCTTACACATTCCCCAAAGGGAAAAAGCTAAAGACCAAATTAAAATATTTATTAAAATATAAGATCTGATATTAAAAAAAGTAAACTGAGAACATAAGTCACATAACAGACATGAATTCTGGTAAGTTTCAAAAGGGAAAACAAAATATGGTCAGAGATCTGCTAATCCCCCACATACACACAAAACAAAACTGTTTCTTAGGCATGTGGTTAACGTGGCTATAGCCTTACCTACTACCTGAACCTTCTATTTCCATTGAATAGAAAACTTTATGTATCTTTTGTTTGCCTGTGTCAGTGGTTCTCTACCACATGACCCACTCTGGAATCACCTGGGAAGCTTTTAAAACAATGTTTAAAACAGTATTGCCATAGCATGTGACTGTAGTCCCAGCTACTCAGGAGGCTGAGGCAAGAGGATCATTTGAGCCCAGGAGTTTGACAACAGCCTGGGCAACACAGTGAGACCTTGTCTCAAAAGGAAAGACGAAAGAAGGAGAGAAGGAAAGAAAGAGAAAGAAAAAGAAAGTGAGAAAAAGTGAAGGAGGGAGGGAGGAAGGGAGGGAGGCAGGCTGGCAGACAGGAAGGAAGGAAGGCCGGCCAAAAACCAATACCAAAAACACCCAATATTGATTTTGGGCCTAATCACCAAGGGTGGTCTAGGGTACAACTTGAAAATGTTTAGAAGCTAGCCAAATGATTTTTATATGCTGTCAGGGTTAGAAACCATGCTGAATTTGAAGTGGATTGATCAATCTTTGAAATGCAAAAAAAAGTTAAATAAGTTGGTTCATATTGTGAAGAACTACTACCTCTCAAATCTGAAAGGGGGTAAAACCTTAAGGTAATAATTACATTTATAATATAAGTTACAGTTTGTAAAGTGCTTTTATAATACAGTATTGTATGATCAATGTCATTCAAACCATCCCCAGGAGGAAATCAGCAAGTGTGAAGGAGTGTCCAAATAACAGAAAATGGTTATATCAAAGTGAGCCCTTATCAATGGCCTGATACAACCCTTTAAGGGGATTGAGTTATCTTGTCTAAGACAAAGTGCACATTATGAGAAAAACAAACTCAATATTACACTACATGAGACAAACAGAAGGCAAAAATTCCCCAAATCCATGAACTGTGCTTACTTAGCTTTCCATTAAGAAGTTTAATTATTTAAATAAAGACTTTATCTTGATAGCAGCTGTTAGCAAACTATGTATTTCACAATGACAGAAGGGCTACATAAGTCTAATGTTTAATGGTCTTAGAAATATATGTCTAAAAAATAAAAGCAAAGATATTAAGTAGGAAAAAAAACTGTAAGCAAATAGTAGTATGTAATCTCATTCTTTGTCTAAAAAAGAAATACACCCATGCACCTGTGTTTACCCAAAATACATGACATAAGGAAAGAAAAAAATTAGGAAGGATACCATTTTTAATAGGTGCAAGGAGGGGTAGAAGGCAAAGGCGAGAATGGTGAGAGAAAGAGTCAGGGCAAAGTTTGTCTTTTTTTTTAAAAAAACCAAAAAACAGAAAGTCCCCACACACTAGAGTTTAGTTTTCACGCCAATTATCTTAAAAGGAAACCTCTAAACACTCACCATCAACATCTAAAATCCATGTTATAAAATGATTATTTGCTTGATACTGAATTACGGAAGTTATTTGGTAAAGATGGCCTTCAAAATGAAATGAATAGTGCTGCAAGTCATTCTGTGGTAAGCCTTCTACAAAGTGCAACATAAATATGGGAGATACTCTGTGGGAGAGAAAAGCAAAAGAAGTTAAACAAATTTAATGCCATGTGTCTGGTTATACAAAAGATGTCTGAAGTGAACTAGTCACACATAACACTTTCAAGGCTAACTGCACGAATTGTTCTAGAGCACCTCCAGATGTGTGCCTTAATTAGAAACGGAGAACTCTCTCTAAGAAGTATGTAACACTAAACCCTTTTCAGAATGGCATCCCAGACAGTTGGAAGTCATCATGCAGTAAAGACTCTAACACAGACATTAAACAAAAATTGCTCTGTAAGCAACAATGCAGCTTTGGCTTAAAGATCTCACGGCAGCTACTTTGTAAAATCTAAGGAAAAAATCCAGACCTTTTAGAATTTTCTTTGGCATCAAGTGCTCAGATTAATTGCTTTTGTTAAGTGGGGTAGGTAACGTGAAAGAAAGCAACAAACCGAAGATATTCAAAATAAGCATTAATTTGGCCTATTTCAGTTATCTCAGGAAGCAGAGGGGACTGTCAAATTAAAAGTTCTACTTAGGAAAAGTCCAATTTGTAACTAAGTAGAGACAAAATACAATACATTGGTCAATTTATTATTAACTTCAAGACAACTATAATTTCAAGAATATATTTTACCATTACAACAACATGCTGAACCAGAAAACAGAGCCCAACGGGTCTCAAATAACTAAATTTAACAAAGCTCTCAGGATGTAAGAAAAATGTTGAATATCCCTTTTCCCAATATTTAAACAGCTGTCAAAACTTACTTAGTTTATCAAAATTTATTCAGCCCAAATGAACTTGAATCAATGTCCAAATTGCAGATTATTCAAACTGACAAGGGATAATTTATAAATTATCCTTGTTCATCATTTTGTTAAGACAATAATCAAGTCCTCAAAATTTAAGTACCTACAAAATAAAAAGTCCTGCAAACTGTCTATAACACAAAACTCTTTCCCACTTTAAAAAATCATACCTATTTCATCAAATCTAAGATTTTACTGATTATAAAATATGCCAGTATGAAAACATGCGCCAATTAAACTATATCATGACATCAATTTCATGTATTTCCATTTCAGACAGGTTAAAATGTGAACTGTGTGTCTGAATCAATGATCCACAGTAAAACTTGAGATGTATTCTCACAGTGGGATATGTAGGCTTTAGGCACCTGTTTTTGTTTTTTTTTTTTTGAGATGGAGTCTAGCTCTGTTGCCCAGGTTGGAGTACAGTGGTGTGATCTCAGCTTACTGTAATCTCCACTTTCTGGGTTCAAGACTCTCCCACCACAGGCTCCGGAGTAGCTGGACTACAGATGCGTGCCACCATGCCCGGCTAATTTTTCTATTTTTAGTAGAGACAGGGTTTCATCATGTTGGCTAGGTTGGTCTCAAACTCCTGACCTCAAGTGATCTACCTGCCTCGGCCTCCCAAAGTGCTGGAATTACAGGCATGAGCCACCCATACCCAGCCTGACTCTTTAATTACTAATATTTAGTTCCCTGACCTTATATAATACCTTTCAATATACCTTCTAAGGCTAGTTACTAAAAAGTCTCTTGATCCCTAGACTATGAAATCTCACTAGTTTCCTGCTTTTACATGAGTGTACACATGGAACATGTTTTAAGACATTATTAACGTGATAAATAACGCATATAAAACCACTTGACACATTTTTATGATTTTTGTACATTCCAAATCTTCTATTCTTTTGCAAATTAATAAAAGTAAAAACTGCCAAAACCAAAATCCATACTCAGCCCAATTCCCTGGATGTAGAAGATACTCAGACGCCAGCTGAGTACAAGCACATTCCCCTAGATAGTAAGAAATGACTTGTCAGAAACCTCCAAGGTCTGCTATGAGATTCAGATAGAAATTTGATTTTCTCAACCATCAAAAAAGAGACAACAATTGGAGCAATTATATGTTAACTTTTAAAATATTCTCTTAATGACACTAGCCTTTCAGATCAACCAGTACACCAAAGCTATCCAGGACCTGATGTGGAGTGAAATGATGTAGAACAGAGCCATCATGTAGAGTTTTA
This sequence comes from Cacajao melanocephalus, assembly GCA_963573385.1. Classification (NCBI taxonomy): domain Eukaryota; kingdom Metazoa; phylum Chordata; class Mammalia; order Primates; family Pitheciidae; genus Cacajao; species Cacajao melanocephalus. The sequence goes on along the minus strand of CAUYLG010056280.1, from coordinate 93,674 downwards.
CTACCATGTCAAAAATCTCAATGTGTCCTCCATACTACTTTCTGTAACTATGAAACTTTTTAAGTCCCAAATGCCAAATGAATTCCAATTTTTTTTCCTGTATGTTAACATCCCTCATCTCTGAAGTTGGGATACACATTATCATTGATGGAACACAGTTAAATAGGCAGCATTTCTTTTTCTTTTCTTTCTTTTTCTTTTTTTTGAGACAGTCTTGCTCTGTTGCCCAGGCTGGAGTGCAGTGGCGCAATCTTGGCTCACTGCAACCTCTGTCTCCCCAGTTCAAGCAATACTCATGTATCAGCCTCCTGAGTAGCTGGGACTACAGGCATGTGCCACCACACCTGGCTAATTTTTGTATTTTTAGTAAAGACAGAGTTTCACCATGTTGGCCAGAATGGTCTCAAACTCCTAGCCTCAGGTAATTTGCCCGCCTCGGCCTCCCAAAGTGCTGGGACTACGGGCGTGAACCACCATGCCCAGCCAGCATTTCTTTCTTAATGGTGTATTTTTTAAATGGTGCAACTTATAAACAGTAGCATCTTGGAGTCAATCAAATAACATGCTTCCCCTTCCTTTTTCTGTTCCTCTTTGATTCCCCTAGACTCTAGTGTCCTACCTACAATTCCAGTGTGTCTCATTTCCAGCCTCTCGGGTGAGGGTAGAACTTTATCCCTAGGTTTTGTTCTCAGACTTCTTCCTACCCACAATGCCTGAAGTGTCAGTGAAGGATGATGCTCAGAGTTACAAAGACCAAGTTAGGTTCTCCCTCAACCACTGGAAAATTGGATCAAAGGAATTAACCAAATTGGAACCAAGAGTGAACAAGAGATTTCAAGCTAAGACCTATTTGCATTCATCTAACATGGGGTTAATCTCCTCTTATTTAAAAATCTACCCTCAGGAAAAGAAAAGAAAATAGAAAAGAGAGAAAGAAAGCACAAGGGAACTGTGTTAACCTCTGCTACCCAAAGATAGCAGAGAAATATTGTGTCGCTGTCCCACAAAGCATACCCATAGCCTTGCACTCAAAGAGATTGTGGCAGTAACCTTTCAAGAGCTTGTGAAGTAAAATGAAATCTGATTCTAAGTTCTTGGTGCTCCATGTAACCATGCTCTGAATGTAACTCCTAAACAACTTACTTAAATAAAAGTAGCAGATTTGGGCCGGGCGCAGTGCCTCATGCCTGTAATCCCAGACCTTTGGGAGGCCAATGAGGGCAGATCATGAGGTCAAGAGATCAAGACCATCCTGGCCAACATGGTGAAACCCTGTCTCTACTCAAAATACAAAAATTAGCTGGGCATGGTGACATGCGCCTGTAGTCCCAGCTACTCAGGAGGCTGAGGCAGGAGAATCACTTGAACCCAGCAGGTGGAGTTTGCAGTGAGCCAAGATTGCACCACTGCACTCCAGCCTGGTAACAGAGCAAGACTCTGTCTTTAAAAAAGAAAAAAAGAAAAAAAAAAAAAGTAAAGTAGCAGATTTGGGTCCACTAAGCATAATTCACCTGAATTTATCTATGAACTCTTTTCCAATGGGAAGACATTAGAGATGTGGGTTGAGACAAGGTGTCCAAGGAACTTAATGAGTTTTTAGAATGCTGTATGTCTTAATTACATATGATACATGATGAACCCAATTACTTTTAGGTTATCCCTAAAAACTATATTAAATTTGTTTCTAAATTCCATAGACACAAACAAATCAAGTCATACAAATTTCAAAATAAAAAAAACACAAAGGACTTAGACCTTGTTATTTAAAATTTAAGTGAAACTTCATACACTTAGTTCAATTTACTTTTGAAGAATACAGGAAATGTCCACATTATAAATTCTGCTCATAAATTAGCCCACTGGAACTCAAAACACAGTTTCCATTAAAAGGCTGTTTTACGTAATGGATCCATTTCCAGATCAGCACATGAATCTTTAAGGTAAGCAACTTATTCATACAGTTAAAAAATATATATGCTACAGTGCAACCAATTAACGGTTTAAACAAAACAATGGTACAACTCTATGTTCACTGCTGGGGCATGGGAAAAAGCAGGTATGAACAGCTAGATGAAATCATATACACCAAGCAGCCTAAAGCAGGTCCATGGTCCAGGGCAGGATGGCAGACCCTAGGCTCTGCTGCTCTTCTCCTCACCTCATCATCAACACTTACATCTCAAAACTGACACATGGCAGCCAAGACAGATTACAGACTTCCGTAATCTTCAGACAGATCAGACACCTCTTCTTCCTTCCCACTTTGCCCTCCTACACAAATGCTATCAAATCATAGTGAAGGGCAAAAAAGATGGGAGTCCAAAAGGACAAAGAAAGGGAAATAAGCAAACAAGGAGTCAATAAATATTTAGAGGACAGAAAGCAGAGAAGTGGCACCTTACCCAACAGAATGGACAAAGTGAAGACTAAGTGCTGTGGAATGCGTATGCTGATGAGAAAAAAGAGCTTATTTCTACCAGAGAACCCTTAAAAGTGTGGATATTTATGGCCACAGATGTGGTAGAATGTGGGGATGAGGCCTTGGGCTAAAAACTAGGATAGTGACTCAAAGTGTGTACATAAAAAAGAGCACCCTATGCTCTAGGCCCAGAGAGGAACCAGCACAGACTGCAGCAAAGAGTGCACAGTGCCAGGAGAGTGTTCCCGGGAAAAAAAGGGGCGGGGAACGAGTAAAAAACTGTGAAGCATCTCAGTATTGGAAATCTATTAATAAGTGTTTAAAATATTTGGCAAAAACTCACAGTACACAGTAAAACGAAAACAAGGCAAATAACAATTCCAGGAAAAATAAAGAATTGTAAAAGTGAAACCTAACTATGTATACTACTTGGCTGAAGAGGGAATAACATATGTATATTAATAACAACGCAAATACCGAGTGCTGATTTAGCCAAATACGCAATCGCATTGGAAGAACAGGGAAAGGCTAAACTGAGATAAGGCCCAGGTATTGGTGTGAGAACCCCAGTCTCAACTGCTATAAAAGAACAGACTGCATTATGGTAGAATAAGCACATCAATTTGAAGTGTCAAAGTAAATACTACCTTTATTTGAAGATTTAAAGTACATACCTGGAGGAGAGGACAGGGGACTACTACCCTTTGTTCCTTTAAGCTTGTGAGCACTGATAAACTAAGAATTTATTACTTCAATGAGAATAAATCTTTAGGAAAGATTCTGAGGGGTTTCTGGCACATTCAAGGGCATAAAGGTTAATGTTCTTGGTTCTTTATTACATCAAATTAGATCTCAAAACATTTCCTTAATGTACAATTAGACTGACAATGAAGAGTAAAGAGGATGTGTACATGTGTGAGTGCATTAACAAGAGAGAGGCAAACTGCCTGAGATGGAAGTGACTTGTGAGTTGAGAGAGATGGGGGCTCTGGTAACACTGGAAAAGGTGATACTGACCAACCTCCCACTAAGGACAAACAGAAAAGCTGGCAAAATGGAATGAAAACACATCTGCTCAAGGGAACCAGATAGCTTACAAGATGACGAGGAATTAGCATGCTTAGGAGAAGATGGAAATTCAGGCAGATGAGCCTATGGCTCATCTTTGAATCATCTTAGTTCTTAAAATCTGATTAAGGAAATCCCAGAATTCTAGAAACTCCAGGCACTTGGCAGAGGAGAGAAAAACTGAAGCCTGATATCTTTAAAGAAGAAAGAAGGCAAAAAGAAGGAAAGACACCAGGAGAGTGGGGCCAGAGAGTCAGCCTAAGTTGGCTCTTCAGTGGTTTCACCCGGGACAGTGGGCTGACTGGCCAGATAGAGCGAGGCAGTTGGCAACCCAGAAATATATGTTAACTCAAATTTCAGAAAGGTAGGTTGTTGTCACCATTTTCAATCCTACACATTAAAAAAAATGTAAGTCCGCCTTCATTTTAAACTAAAAATTATAAGACAATTTTAACTCACTTTTCCAATATCATTTTTCTTATTTGTGATTTACTGTTGCAATTGTTACATGGACCAAAATGGGCAGCATTAAGTGGGTGCCACTCAGGGATGACATTTGTAAAGGTGACCAGACTCTTCATACACCTATTAAAAAATGACATAATAAATTCATTAATGTTAAATGCATTTATATTAATTTAAATCAATGTCTAAAAGTATTGCTCCCCTTTTTGGTGATTCAAACTTTCTTATTTCCCCAAATTAGGTTAATATGGCAATATTCTTCCCTACCCCTCATAAAGAAGCTCTGTGAAGATATTCCACGTTAATTACCCATAGCTTTCAACTATGAGATGAAGCAAGAAAAAAAGACAGGGTTCCTCAACAAAACCACTGATATTTTTCACCAGAGAGCCTTTGCTGTGAGGCACTGTCCTGTGCACTGTGGGATGTTAAGCATCATTCCTGGCTTCTACTCACCAGACGCCATAACAGCATCCAGTTGTCTCCAGAGGTTGCCAAATGTCCCGAGTGGGACAAAATAGCCGCCCCTAGTAAGAACCACCATTCTAAGGTTGTCAAATTTATTAAAAGCTCTCCCCTTACTCAAATAACTCAAACTGGCTGGCCATTACAGACAATGAAAAACGAAAAAGGGCGTTTCCAAACATATAATCAGGAATACATACAACTTAACTTTTTATAATCCTTAAAAATATACAGCACTAATTGTGAACAAATTTTGTTTTCACAGGTTATACAAGTTCTAAATCTGCACTTTCATCTGAATACTTGAGAGCAACAGCCATCTAAAAGGATGATCTTTAAAGATGTACACTAAACCTCAACTGCATCCACTTTAATAAAAATGTTTTTAATTAAAAGAGCAGTTACATATTACTTAAGAGATACAAGTTTCTCTTCTAAACAATTGCAAATACTGACAAATCCCATGAGAAAGCCCTGTCTGTTAAAAACAGATCACTACTCTGGAAGTTAACATTTTAAAAGCAAAGCAACATAAAGGTCTCAACAAACGCACTGACTGTATTTCTGCTAAATTCTTAAACTTTCAAAGATAATTATTAAGTAAAGGCTCCTATTTTTTAGTTTAGAAAAAGGAGACAGTCTCAGCAAGGAAGTGTTAATTCTCCGTATGACATTTGACGTTTCTGAGCACTTGCTATGTGCAAGGAGAGCACGGCACTGGATACTCATCTTCCAACAACTCTCAGAGGCAGGTGCTCTTCTCATCCCATTTTACAGATGGCGACAGTGACACATAGAGTGCAGTGATAAATAACAGACCTGAGATCTGCCTCTGAAGACTATGTTTTTTAACTGCCTCCAGGTTACACTTTCCAAGTTGAGCAAAAAGCCCCTATACTGGCACTAAAAACAGCTTCATAAAAACAAATGAATTTGCTGGATAGTTCTCCTTCAGATTAAGTGGAAATACGTTTTAAGTTATGACATATTAAAACACTTCATTTTAGCTTTCCCCCTATAACGACTTTCATTTTTAGGACAAAGGAAGGTTGTTTTTAAAAAACAAAAAAGCAAACCAAAGCAGCTGGTGGCTTTCTTTCTCTCGAGCTCTCATAGTTTGTGCTACACATCTCTAAAACACATTTATCATCTTGCATTCAAAGCTAACGTAAAGCAGCCCAAAGATCAGATTAATTACAAAGTCACTGGCCCTCTATTATGTGTTCATGTATTACCTTGCTACCTAAACAGTGAATTTGGCAAGGATAGAGACTATTTCCAGTGCCTGAGTTCCTGGCACACAGAACATACTCAACTGAAAACTGTCAAACAACTAAGATATGGATTCTAGAAAAGTTACAATTAAGCTGATTTTAATCAACAAGTTTACTTATGTTATTTCAAACCCAGGTAGTGATTAAGGAGTATACCACAGTGAGCAAGGAAGTCTTAGAAGCCAGAAAAGCCTCAGTGTCTCCTGACTCTGCCACTGACAGTGTGTCATCTTGGGAATCAATCTAACCCCTTTCAAGCTGTCAGATTCCTAAGTGCTAAATGAGGACACTAGGATCTTCCTCATTGAGTTACTGTGAGGAGAAAACCAGATAATTTATATAAATCAATGATAGAAGACTTGGAAACAGATGTGTTCTCATATTCACTTGTTTACACTAAATTATTTAAGTCCTAGGTAAGAATATGATGTTAATTCTCACCCTGTTCTAGTGGGGTTTTGGTGACTGTTAAAAAAGTTTACTTAACAAAAAGCTTAATATGAAAATGTATCTGACCCAATTTTATCAGAGTAAAACAGGCCCTTTGAAGAGGGGACATGGATTTCTCCTCGGAGCAGCCATTATGTATCTTTGTTTCATGGCTTCTAATACGATGAAACTATTTCCCTGTATCACCACCATGCCAGTATCGCTCTGTTGCCCACCCGCTGCCAACTCCCCACATTCATCTATCTCCAGATTCATAAAGGGACCAAATTCTTGGGATATTCCTTGGATATGTCTGACAACAGTTAATTTCAATGATAACTTCCTGTCCATAATTTTTTTCAACTCAGGAGGGTTAGCTTTGTTCACAGTGTCTACTCTGTGGTCTCCCTTACCCCGTTCTAGTAGATCTGAGTTATCTGGTTAAAAAAAAACAAAAATACTATGTTACTTGCATTCCCTGAAGCATCCTCCCAGACTGAACTCTCCTTGACTATTCCTTAAATACCTAAAAAGGATTTCATATTTAGATAATGAGTATCTAAGTGATATATATATATGTATTTTATTTGAGATGGAGTTTCACTCTTGTTGCCTAGGCTGGAGTGCAGTGGCGCGATCTTGGCTCACTGCAACCACCGCCTCCCAGGTTCAAGCAATTCTCCTGCCTCAGCCTCCTGAGTAGCTGGGATTACAGGTGCCCACCACCACGCCCGGCTAATTTTGTATTTTTAACAGAGACGCGGGTTTCACCATGTTGGCAGACTGGTCTCGAACTCCTGACCTCGTGATCCACCCACCGCGGCCTTCCAAAGTGCTGGGATTACAGGTGTGAGCCACCACGCAGGGCCTTCTAAGTAATATTTTTATCTCACATTTTACTTGAGTAACTTTGAGAGACTTCAAGTTTTCTAACTTAAGCAGGTAAGTTAAAGAAAAGCGTGGCCAGGTACGGCAGCTCACATCTGTAATCCTAGTACTTTGAGAGGCCGAGGCAGGTGGATCACTTGAGGTCAGGAGTTCGACACCAGGCTGGTCAACATGGCAAAACTCCATCTCTACTAAAAATAAAAAAATTAGCCAGGTGTGGTGGCGCAAGCCTGTAATCCCAGCTACTTGGGGTCTGAGGAAGGAGAACTGCTTAAACCCCGGAGGTAGAGGTTGCAGTGAGCCGAGATTGTGCGACTGCACTCCAGCCTGCATGATGGAAGTGAGATTCCATCTCAAAAAAAAAAGTGGAAAATATTTATTCCTATTGTAATAATTTGAATAAATGACCGACAGAGCCAGTTTGGTCATTTCCTAACTGCCAGCCAGCAACTTTCTGTATGGACCAAGTGAGGGTATCCCTCTGGTAACACCTCGCCTCCCTGACTCCTCTTCTAAAACCTATTCCTCTCCTTGTGTGGTAGGTATAGATTGAATACCTCTTATCTGAAATGTATGGGATCAGAAGCGTCTCCAAGATAAAGAGATATCTTGGAGATGGGACCTGAGCTTAAACACGAAATTCATTATGTTTCATAGACATCTTATGTAAAGCCTGAAGATAACAGGTACATCAATCATGGCCTTTCTAATACACTGCTGAGAGGCATTAGGAAAGGAGAAAGTATGGATTGGCTCATGGGTAGGAGGCTTCTGAAGTCAGCTGGTCTTTCACAGGACTAAAGGAAGAAATGGGGAAGCTTGCATTACCTCTGAGAACTGCTGCTAGCCTCCAAGGGCCTAAAACCAGTGTCTATGATATTAGAAACCTAAAGTAAACAAGCAAAACCCCTCCTCTCTAATAGAATAAACAAAATGTCTAGAGTTTCACGGCATTCTGAGAGGTATTCTTACTCAGCAAGGACTCTGCAGAAGGGAGGTGTACTAATCCTCTCATGGTCCCTATTTCCAACTGAAGAACTCCTTAAGAAAACTTCTACTGGCAGTCTAACAAACGATGAGGTTTTGATTCTTCCAGTTTAAAGAAGCAAGCAAACTGCAGTGTCTGGTGCTCAAACTGTTCTCTTAACCTTAGTGGTGGAGAAACTACAAGAACCCATTTTAAAAAACAAAAGAAACCAACCTGTTTTGATATTGGTGTCCACACTGTGAACATTTGAAGTCCCAAGAAAAAGAAAACAGGAAGAGCTTTTCAATATGGGGTTCTAGTTTTAAGAGCAGGGGAAATGCAAACACAGGACTTTCCATATCACCTTTAAAAAGAAAAGGAAAAATTACTGCTCATAATTAATAACAGCAAAAATTAAACCAGAGTTGTGAACTATTGTCTTTTCTTACTATATTTACTGCATGAGTATGTGTTACTACTGTGTGAGAGAGTAAGTCAGAGTTGGGAGAGGGGAAGTATATAAAGCATTTTTCTGAAAATGTCCAGCCTAAAGATTTGATTACCACTTCAATCTCTTTCCTTTTCTTTGGCAGACATTTATGAAACTGTCTTAAGACAGAAAAACCACAAAAGACCCATATTGTTTTCTACCTTTCTAGCTTTTCTCAGGGAAAAACAAAACAAAACAAAAAAACGCATCAGAGCTATAATAGCCTTAGAGTATATTAAAACAAAAATTGGTGAGGTGTACTGGCTTACACCTTGTAATCCTAGCACACTGGGAGGCCAAGGCAGGAGAATTGCTTGTCCCACCTCTGACAATTGCTACCAGCCTCTAGGAACTTAAAATCAGTTTCTGTGACGTTCACGACCAGCCTAACCAGTATAGTAAGGCACTGCCTCTACAAAAAATAAAATGAAATAAATTAGCTGGGAGCAGTGCCACACACCTGTAGTCTAAGCTACTCAGGAGGCTCATTTGAGCCGAGGAATTTGAGGCTGCAGTGAGCTATGATCATGCTGCTGCATACCAGCCTGGGTGACAGAGTGAGGAGACCCCTTCTCTGAAAAAAATATGGAAATAGTTTGCTGCAGATGTTAAAAAAAAAAATGTAACCAGTGAAACACCGTAGAAACACATCAGAATTGGCCATTTCTATTCTGATCATCTTGTTTCACCTGTGGAGGGCGTGGCCAGACAATGGTTAAATGACCAGCCTCAACTCCTTGGACTCTTCATCTACCACTCTTCTCAACTTTTCATTCTAATCCTTTCCTTTAACAACGTTCAGACTGAAGAAGATTGGAATTTCATTGTCATTGAAAATAAAAACTGAACACTGAATGCTGGCTTCCAGCTTTGAGACTGGGAAGTAAGTTAAAGAGGAGAATCTACATGCCTCTCTTACATTCTTTCTCCAATTGGTTTTTCTCCTTCCTATTCTTAGAGGAGCTTAGATGTTGCCTTACTGATTTGGCCCAAGAGTCTGAGTCCTTCCATACCTTCCCTTACCCTGGACAGAGCCTCACTTCCACGGTCCAGTTTTCCCTTGAGCTGGGAACTACAGTTACCTGGAACATGGTCAGGAGCAGTTACCACGGCAGGACCATGGTATTGCCTAAGCAATAACACCTACTGTCAATGTGGGGTTTCTAAAAATTACTGATTACCTGAGCCCCCAGCTCATCCCTGAGATTCTAATTTAAATGCCCCTAGCACTGACATTTACTTTTAAATTCCCTCAGTGCTTTTTAATGCACAATTGAGGTTAAAAATGCTAGATTTGTCTATGGGGAAAAGTACTAGAGAAGCAACTAACGATATGCCCCCGAAATATTCTCCTGGTTCTTTCTGAGAACTGCACCCACTCTCAAGAGGCGAAACACTAGCCTACATATTTATATGGAACAGCTCTGCCCAACAATAACTTACCCAGTGGTAGATTCCTAAGTCAAACTACTCAGATTCTCTCTCCCAAGAATATGATCATCCAAGGTAATAAAACGGTATTATATTTCCTTACGATGTGAATATTTCTATACAGTAGATGGGTATAATACAAGTAAGTTATACCAATTACTTACCTAATGTGCATCTAAGCTGGGGCTGAAGTCTAATGAAAATTTCATCTCTAACTTCATTCAGACAGGTCTCTATCTCTGCAAATATTTCTGAGGTAAGTTTTTTACAATCTCCATCTAAGAAAATACAGAGAACATTATCAATACCTCATCAATGTATATCTTCCCACCGAAAACTGAGACATTCCCAAGAATGAAAGCTGAGTCAATAAGTTTTGCAAACCGAGGCGAAAAGCAAAACACAAAATTTCCTTAATAGTTTCTCTGTACTATATCACATATTCCCTTAATGTATGTTATCAGCACAACATTAGTACTTACTGAATGGGTAAAATCTCAGCCAAAGTGTTTCTCGCCCAAATAATCACAGGCCATAGTAAAATAACTAAACTGTCAGATATTATGTCTATCTATAAAATAGCTAAAGAAGTTACCTCTTTATGTGCAATTATCACTTATACTACAAACGATGTCTAGTCATTTACTGCATTCTGTGTACTTTTATTGAACTTAGCCAGGTCACAGGAACAGACAATTTTTTTTTTTTTTTTTTTTTTTGGAGACAGAGTCTTGCTCTTGTCCCCTAGGTTGGAGTGCAATGGTACGATCTCGGCTCACTGCAACTTCCACCTCCTGGCTTCAAGCAATTCTCCTGCCTCAGCCTCCTGAGTAGCTGGGACTACAGGAGCCCACCATCACGCCTGGATAATTTTTGTGTTTTTAGTAGAGATGGGGTTTCACCATGTTGGCCAGACTAGTCTCAAACTCCTGACCTCAGGTGATCAGCCAGCCTTGGCCTCCCAAAGTGCTGGGATTATAGATGTGAGCTACCATGCCCGGCCAGGAACAGATATTTATAAGGAGTCTTAATAAAGTTCCAATTATTTCCCAAACTAACATCTTGTATATTTCCCTTCTGTGTCATTTTTGAGGGGTTTGAAGGGGTCTTCAGTGGCAACATAGTGTTTATTCAGTTCCATATCCTGCTTTGTCCACACAAATTTGCTTCACTGAAAACTGTGACCAGCCTGGGCAACAGAGGGAAACCCCCATCTCTTTTTAAAAAAAAAAAAAAAAAAAAAGCGGGTATGGTGGTATACGCCTGCAGTCCCAGCTACTCAGGAGGTAGGAGGATCATTTGAGCCCAGGAGGGTCAGGGTTCTACAAGATGCAGTGAACCGTGATCGTGCTACTACACTCCAGCCTGGGCAAGTGAGACCCTCTCTCAAACAAACAAACAAAAACCAAAACAAAACAAAACAAAAAAAGCTGGTTAGTTATACAGTGACTGAAAGAGCACTTTTACACGTGTGTGTGTGTGTGTGTGTGTATGTGTGTGTATGTGTACGTGTGTTTGGAGACAGGGTCTTGCTATGTTGCCCGGGCCGGTCATGACTTCTAGGCTCAAGCAATCTTGCAGCCTCGACCTCCTACGTAGCTGGGCTTACAGGCGCATGCCACTATATTCAGCTGAAACATTGCTTTAGTAATCATTCTCCTATTGCTAGACATTTGTTTATTTTTTCGCCATTATAAACACTATTGTGATAAACACCTTTGGGCACATATCTATGTTTTTGATCACTTTTTTATGGTAAAAATCATCTTCAAAATGGAATTACTGTGACAAGAAACTATCCAAGTTAATAAGAAAATTATTTTGAAGACTCCACATGCATCTGACTCTACTTACTCTTAAACTACAAACAGATCTTTTCACTCACATCTCTTATAAATAATTCATATAGCCTGATCACACTCTGCTTATGTGTTTCCCTAATGAAAATATCTGGACTCTCCTATAATATGAAATAAGCATTAACCAGAATTTTTGTTTTGACCATGCCAAAAAAAGAAAACTTACATTGCAAAATAATGCAGCTCAAACAAATATAATTAACAATCAGGTTATAAAAACTAAAATTATTCTGTCAAAAAATTAGTAACAGATACAAATATAAAGTTAATTCTAATATTGAACTGCTGCTCTTCTGCAACAAACAACTGAACTGTAACCTATTTAACACTGGGGTTCCTGTAATTAGAGAAAGCAGAAATAGAAGCGTCAAAGGCAAAAATGCTTGTGAGAAACTGAACTTGAAAAATTTCAAAAAACTGTAAATGACTGATATTAAAAAAAATTCAATCTCAAAGAAACCTACATTGAAACAAAATATTTCTTACTTAACAAAACCATAACTTCTTGAATGTTCTAAAGAGGTGGTTAGAAAGCTCCGAGGTATTTTTTTCTACGTAACGAAAATGGAGTTATATATTGGCACAACCATTCTGGAAAACTATATTCAGCAAGACCTTTAATATTCATATTTTAATCTCTCTCCAAGGATACTAGTTGGTAATAAACTCAAAAGACAAATGGATATTTGTTCTAGTGTTAATTAATAACAGCAAAAACTAGTAACAGCCTGAATGATTAACAACAAGGAAACAATGTATAAGATGCATATAAAAGATTGTATGACCAAACTCACAATTCTTAGCACATTAATGAATAAGAAAATACCTACAATGTCAAGTGAAGAAAGCTTGGTATGATGTCACATCTTTCCAAAAAATATATATGCCCAAGTAAGATCAGAAAAAATATGTATCAAAACACTTCAAATGATGTTGAATAAAAGTGAGGATTCTTGCCCTACAAGGTAGCAAGACTTAAAAAGCCATAATAAGTTAAGAAGTATGGGTGCTGGGTTAGACAAAGTAACCAAGAGAGTAAAACTGAGAGTTAAGGAATGGCTACACACATACATGAAATGTTGATATGCTGGTGGCATGGCAGATCAACTGAGAAAATAAAGTGGAGTTACAAAAACTGGCTATGCAAATGGGAAAAAAGATGGATCCTTACCTCATACCATACATAAATATGAACTGAGTGAGGAATTTCAATGTCAAAAGCAAAACTGTATAACTTTTCAGTGAAAATAGAGGTGAATGATTTTCTGACCCTGGGAATAGCAGTAATTTCTTTAGAAAGCCACACACATTACTAAGCTCCAAATGGAACGATAAAGACTTCCCTATAAATCAAGATAGCTTTTAAAAAGTAAAAACACAAGGTGCAAATTGGGAGCAGATTCAGCAACACATCTGACATAACTCTAACAAAAAGGATACAAGGAACAAACTCATACAAATTAATTAAAACGTGACATCAACAGAACAAATAGGGCTAAGACAAAAAAAAAAAAAAACTATTTCACAGAAGAGGGAACAAATATGACCAATATATACACATAGAGCCAATAACCTCTTCAAAATGTGGAAATGGCAAATCAAGATCACAGACCATTTTATACCACTCAAATAGCAAAAATCTCAAAGTGTGAAAATAAGCCAAGGAGAATATATGGATCAGGAAGAGCTCTTACATACACTGTTAATGGGAGAATTTAATTGGCAACACCACTTTGGAAAACAACTGTCATTACCTTGTAAATTTGGACCCAGAGTCTGGGAGACAAAACTCAACATTAATATTTTTAAGAATTAAAGACAAATAGGTTACAATGGTGGCTCATGTCTGTAATCCCAACACCTTGGGAGGCTGAGGTGGGAAGGGTGCTTGAGTGTAGGAAGTTGAGTCCATGATTGTCCATTCCTTTGGTAGACAGAAGGGAAACTCTTATACTGTCCCCAAAAGGTCACAGAAGCATTTATAATGGAAAAAACTGTCCACTGACAGGTAGAAGAATATACTGTTATATTTACAAAATGGAAGTATTATATAGCAATGAAATTCAATGAGCCACAACTACAAGCAGCCTCATAAATTTTTACAAAGAGAAAAAAAGGTCCCAGAAGACCTACTGTACAACCCCCTTATTTAAAGTTCAAAACAAACTAAATTAGGCAATACAGTGGTCCCTCCTCATCTGTGGTTTTGCTTCCTGTGGTTTTAGTTACCTGAAGTTAACCATGGTCTGAAAATGTTACATGGAAAATTCCAGAAACAATTTCTCAGCTTTAATTTTCATGCTATTCTGAGTAGCATCATGAACTCTTGTAGTCATGCTGTGTTCCACTGGCAACATGACTCTTCCCTTCATCCAGTGTATCCATGCTGTCTACACTCCCCGCCCATAGTTCACTTAGTAGCCATCTTGATGATGAGATCTATTGCCATGGTATTGCAATGCTTGTGTTCAAGGAACCCCTATGTGACTTAATAATGGCCCCAAAGCACAAGAGTAGTGATGCTGGCAATTCAGATATGCCAAAGAGAAGCTGTAAAATGCTTCTTTAAGTGAAAAGGTCAAAGTTCTCAACTTAAAGAAAAAAATTGTATGCTGAGATTGCTGAGATCTAAGAACAAATCTCTTATCCACAAAACTGTGAAGAAGGAAAAAGAAATCTGTGCTAATTTTGCTGTTGTATCTCAACTGCTAAAGTTATGGCCACAGTACCTGATAAGTGTTAAGATGGAAAAAGCACTGAATTTGTGGGTGGAAGACACGATCAGAAACAAATGTTCCAATTGACAGCAACATGTTGAGCCACATTTAATTTACTTTTTTTTTTTTGAGATAGAGTCTCACTCTGTCACCTAGGCAGGCTGGAGTGCAATGGCGTGATCCCAGGTTTAAATGATTATTCAACCTCCACCTCCCAGGTTCAAGTGATTCTCCTGCCTCAGCCTCCCAAACTGGCTGGGACTACAGGTGTGAGCCACCACACCCAGCTAATTTTTGTATTTTTTAGTAGAGATGGGGTTTCACCATGTTGGCCAGGCTGGTCTCGAACTCCTGACCTCAGGAAATCCACCTGCCTCAGCTTCCTAAAGTGCTGGGATTACAGGTGTGAGTCACTGCACCTGGCCCACATTTAATTTACTCTGAATTAAACTTGACCATAATTATGTATATATGGGGAAAAGCATGGTATATACAGGGCTCAGTACTATCCATCCCCCATTATCTGAGAGGGATAACTTCCAAGACCAGTGGATGCCTAAAACCTTGGACGGTAACTAAACACTTAACATATTATGTTTTTTCCTATATCTACATACCTATGATCAAGTTTTATATATAGGCATAGTAAGATTAACAACTAATAATAAAATAGAACAATTATAATAATATGCTGTAATGAAAGTTATGTAAATGTGGTCTCTCCCTCTCTCAAAATATATTACTGTACTATACTCATCTACTTTTAGACCTCGGGTTAAATGAAACCAAGAAAAGTAAAACTGTGATAAGGGGGGACTACTTACTATATAGTGTTTAGATATACACATGTAAGAAAAACTAAGAAAAGATGGAATGATAAAACACATTTCAGATAATGATTACTTACGGGAGGAGGTAGAGGATGGGATGGGAGGAACACATAGGTAAATGTAAGTTATTGGGAATGTTTTAATTCTTCATATGTTGGGAGGTGGGTTCATAAGTATCCTACTTTACAGAAAATAAAATGAAAAAGATATCCCTTATTGTGACAAGAGCTCTTAGGAGGTTGTGGGATTATGGGTGATTTTTATTCACTTCTTCATCTGCTTTTCAGTAGTTTAAACACTTAAAACTAACCACTGTTACCCTGACAGGCTAAGACAGACACAACCACAGTTTCACAGTTTTGAAAAAGACTGCCTTTTGGGCAGTGAGGATAATGTAACCAGTATTATCTCAAGCTTCAGGATACTGTTCCTGGGCTCCTTGCTCCCAGGCCTCCAGAAACAGAAGCAACGGATGACATCTTTCCCACATGCTGGGAGACAAAACTCAACATTAATATTTTTAAGAATTAAAGACAAACAGGCTGTGATGGTGGCTTATGCCTATAATTCCAGCACTTTGGGAGGCCGAGGTAGGAAGGGGGCTTGAGCCCAGGAAATTGAGTCCAGCCTGGGCAAGACAGTGAGGCCCCATCTTACCATCTTAGCTGGATACGGTTGTGTGTGCCTGTAGTTCCAGCTACTTGGGAGGCTGAGGTGGGAGGCTCACTTGACCTGGGGAAGTCAAGGCTGCAAGGAGATGTGATCACGCCACTGCACTCCAGACTGGATAACAGAGTGAGACTCCGTCTCTAAATAAATAAGTAAATAAAAATAAAATTTTAATACCAACCTTTAACGTCACTCAATTGATTGGTATATAGAAGTCTATTTGCTTGATTGTATTTTGTAAACAACTGCCAGAATACAGATTCCTCCTTTGAACATAGTCCAGTCATGGTGTTCTTTAACTCTTCCAAGTGCACCAAAGCTGACAGGATACAGTCTAACCAACAGAGAGCATAAGCATTTTTCCACTGGACACATAAACTCTGGGGAAATGATGTACATTTCCTCTCCAATGGCATTTCCAGTTTAGACGTACATCCTTCATTTTGAAGGGAAGGTCCACCAGTTCCAGAGACATCACCTGTAGCAGAATCTTTTGTAGTAGCCACGTCAACAGTATCAGCTTCCAAAATCTCATTTGGCTCCAAGGAATCAGCTGTCCTAATTGGATTCTGTTGACCACTACTATCAGGTAAGTTTGATGAGGTTTCATCATATACTTCTCCATTATGTTTGCTGTCCAAAATTTGTACATTATCAGTAACAATATAATTTCTAGTCTTTTTGGAATTTGCTAAAAGAAGTGAATCTTTAGAGCTGCTTTCCAAGGTCTTCCTTTTTTGAGGCTTATGTGGAGTGTGACATTCTTCCGAATCAGGAGAAATTAGGTTATTAAGTGATTTAGAGCCCAAAGGATAAATGCACTGGAAAGTAAAAATAAAATGGTAAAAACCACAGAAATTCAAGTAACTTCATGTATTACAATTTTCATATCATGAAAAACATATATGTAATTTTAGCATTAATTTCAAGACAGGTTATATTTATACACATAAATTTGAAAAAATTAGAGACAAACAACTACTTAATCAAAAATGTAGCCTCCAAAAGAATCATTTTTTCAGGTTAATTTGAACAATCAAGGGTTTAATCTGAGTTACACAAGGGTAAGCTAATAAGGAAAACATATTTTTGCTTTAATAAAAATCTAACGTTAAGTGAATTTAAAATTTTCAACAATGTAAAGAAACACTCTACAATGAATGTTACTCTTGGACAGATGCTACATAGTACTACATATTTTCAAAGTATTTTCAAATTAAAAATACGTGGAGCAATTTCTAGGTTTTCTATATTTTGAAATTGAATATGCATCTCAGAGCACGGCTATTTTACATCCTTATTGGGTTTCGAGTCCAACTGGCTGAATTTTAATGACTTCATCAAATCTTACTGTGCATTAACACAATTTCAGCCAAATAACAACAATGCAAACAAATCACTAAAAGAATCAGTGGATCTTTTCTAAGTTTAAAAACTACCAGAATATTTTAAATAACAAATTCAAGAACCCTCTACGCTAAAGGTACTGCTTTTAAAATCTGCCTTCTTTTTCAGGCATGGCAGTACACTCCTGTATTCCTGCCACTTGGGAGGCTGAGGTGGGAGGATTGCTTAAGCCCAGGAGTTGGAGGCTGTCATGAGCTATGACTGCCCCACTCTATTGCTCCAGCCTGGGCAATAGAGCAAGATCCAGTCTCTAAAATAATGATATTAATTAATTAGTTAATTAATGCCTTCTTTTATACAAGAATAGTAGACTACTATCTTGGTGGCCCTCCTGTGAACTAGAGAACCACACCTCTTGGTAATTCATGCCCTCCTGTACTCAGGCCCTGCACTGTACAGAGTTGGCTTGGCCATGTAACTAGCTTTGCTAGAACATTAGCACACATGATACACACAGAGGCCTGATAAGCACTGGCTCAAGAAGACAAGCCCTTCTTCTGGAACACCCCTTCTTAGTCCCAGGTACCAGTTGGCATCATGGAGAGAACCTCATGGAAAACAACTGAGACCCCTGGCTGACTACTTGAGCTCAACTGCCAGCCAGCATCTAGTACCAACTGCCAGCCATGTGGACGTCTCAGTTGTCCCAGCTGACATGGTGTGATGTGTAAGAATTTCCTTGTCAACTCACATAATCATGTGAAATAATAAATGAAGTCATTAAAATTTTTTTTGAGACAGGGTCTGGCTCTGTCATCCAAGCTGGAGTGTAGTGGCACAATCACAGCTCACTGCAACCTCTGCCTCCTGGGCTCAAGTGATCCTACAACCTTAGCCTCTCAAGTAGCTGGGACTACAGGCACCTGTCACAGTATTTTCTATAGAGACAAGGTTTCATTGTGTTGCCCAGGCTGCTCTCAAACTCCAAGAGTTCAAGTAATCTGCCGGCCTTGGCCTCCCAACACGCTGGAGTTCTAGATGTGAGCTACCATGACCTGCCGCCATTCAAATTTTTGAGTGACTAAGTTTTAAGGTGATTCATTTCACACCAATAGGTAACTGAAAGGCACTAAATCCCCTCAGAGAGCCTTTTCTACACAATTGAACAGTACTCATAATACTGCACTTACTATGAAATTCTTTAACATAAATGGACAAGTTCTAGATTCTTCTGACTTTCCAACTAGCTGCAGTCATCATCAGCTAACAACCTGCCAACATTATGCTTTGAAATTACTTCCTAAGTCCTACCATATGTCAGAAAACTGAGAATGCTTTAAAAATAGCATTTACGTATTCAAAGCATCATAAATAGGTACATATCCAAAAAAAATTGAAAGCAGAATCTTGAAGAGATGTCTGCACACCCACGTTCATTGCAGCATCATTCCCAATACCCAATAAGTGAAAGAAAGCAACTCAAACATCTGCAGATAGGTGAATGGATAAAAGCACAGGAACAGAAAACCAAACACCGCATGCTCTTACTAATAAGTGGGAGTTGAACAATGAGAATACATGGACACAGGGAGGGGAATATCACACACTGTGGCTATTGTAGGGTGGGGGCTTCGGGGAGGGATAGCATTAGGAGAAATACCTAATGTAGATGACAGGTTAATGGGTGCAGCAAACCACAATGGCACATGTATACCTATGTAATAAACCTGCACATTCTACACATGTATCCCAGAACTTAAAGTATAATAAAAAATAAACAAAAATAAACTGGAGATTAAGACTTCAAAAAAAAAAAGTAAGGAACTCCTAACACATGCTAGCTACACCATGGATGAACCTTGAGTACATTATGCCAAGTGAAACAAGCCAGCCACAAGAAAGGCAAATACTGTATGGTTCCGTTTATATGAGGTACTTAGATTCATAGAAACAGAAACTAGAGGCCAGGTGCGGTGGCTCACGCCTGTAATCCCAGCACTTTGGGAGGCCGGGGTGGGTGGATCACAAGGTCAGAAGTTCAAGACCAGCCTGGCCAGCATGGTGAAACCCCATCTCTGCTAAAAATACCAAAATAAAAATTAGCTAGGCATGGTGGCACGCCCCTGTAGTTCCAGCTACTCGGGAGGCTGAGGCAGCAGAATTGCTTGAACCCTCAGGTAGATTGCAGTGAACCAAGACCATGCCACTGCAAGACTCTGTCTCAAAAGACAAGAAAAGAAGAAAAGAAAAGAAACAGAAACTAGAATGGTTGACAGAAGCTGGGGGAGAAGAAAATGGGAAGTAGTTGTTTAATGGGTACAGAGTTTCAGTTTTGCAAGATGCAAAAAAAGTTCTAGAGACCTGTTGCACAAGCGAATGTACTTAATACTCCTGAACTTTATATTTAAAAATGGTTACGATGATAAATTTTTTTTACAATTTTTAAATTAACACAGATTTTTTAAAGAGAAAAAAAAAAAAAGTCCTGAGACAAAAACCCTTGGTGAATCTCAAGCAGTCAAGACCATGGTGTACGCGTCCTACTTACACTTCTACTTTATTCAAAACAGTAATAAACCTTTGGTTCCAAAGCAATGTACATAAAAAAAAACAAAAAAAAAACCAGTAATAATCCACAAGAGGCCCCAGGGCTGCAAAATTTAGTGGTTTCCACTCACACTCTTTGCAAGTGTCTTCACTGACTTTTCTTTATATCATCTGTGCTCCCACCATAGGGCCAATCTGGAGTTTGAGGTCCTTGCCCTGATTTTTCCCTCTTATAAATTAATGATTTCAGATTTTTATCTTTTTCTTTTTTAAAATTTTGTTGCCTCTTTCCACATGTTCTAAAGATCTCTATCTCTTTATACCTGACCCCTTTCTATTTACAATGAACATGTATGATTTTTATAACTAGAATAAAGCTTTTAAGCTGTCTTCAAAAAAAGTCATTAAAATATACCCAAACCATTAGTATTTTAGCCCAGCACAACCATCTAGTACCATTTAAAATCCAATGCTGAAAAAAACCTAATCCTATCTCTGTCACTGAGTTTTGGAGCAGCTTACACAAATTCCTGTACTTATTCTTGTAAAATAGGAATACGGAAAACATATCATGTCTTCTTATACTTGGATAAGTAATTATCAACAAGGTATGGCCAAATACAAATTATAAGAACAATGTATTCATTTTACAAATGAGGAAAACAAAAAAAATTTTCTTTGATTACTTAACACTAATGATTAAAAAACTTTATTACAAATTTCATGGGTTTTAAAAAAAAAACCTAAATAAATGTTCCAAAGTAAACAATGAATGACAGACTACTCCAAGAAAAAAAAAAAATGTTAAAACTTCCTACTGTTTAAATACACTTGAGAGTTCCAATTTGGTATAATTTTGGGCTAATCTTGAATATTAGTGTTTTTTTTTTTTTTTTAACAAATCAAGGAACATTTTAATGTAAATACCTGATGAAAAGGAGTTTTCCAAATGGTTCTTTGCAATTTATAGCACAGCAGACTCCAAATTTCATAACAAAACTCTTTGGAAATAATTTGATTCAGGGGTCTTATAGAGCAGGGATCAGCAGAGTTTACTGATAAAAGGCTAGATAATAAATATTTAGATTTTGTGAGCTACACAGTCTTCCACAACTACCCAATTCCGTTGTATGCAGAAGAAACCATGAACAATACATAAATGATTAAGCATGGCTATGTTCCGGTAAAACTTTATTTATGAACACTGAAATTTGAGTTTCATTTAATTTTCATGTATTATGAAAGGGCATTCTTTTGATTTTTTTCTGGCATTTTTCTTTTGATATTTTTCTAACCATTTAAAAAACATAAAAATCATTCCTTGCTTATGCATCATACAAAAAGTCTGCTCACCCCTGGTGTAAACCAATCTACTTCATAAAGTACACTGGGCTCTCATTGCCGACTAGATAGAAATTTAAAAAAATAATAATAAATTACTCAAGTTCCTTTTTAACGTTTCCAAAATATAAACTTAAAATTCTTGATTATACATTTTTTGCCTTATCACTTAAAAAAGAACACTGCAAAAACAAAAAAATCCATGTAGTACATCTAACTTTAATAGCCAAAATCTATCCCCTGAGGACAAGGACTTCTCTATTCTTATGGTCCTTGGTTGAAGAACTCTACTGAAATATTAGGTCTTGTTCAAAACAAGAAAAACAGTAATTTTTGCCTGATTCAGTAGAATTTATTTCTACCAAAATTTTATCTCTCATCTCAAACTCTAATGCCTGATGCATAAATCCTACTGTTTACTCCACCTACCCACAGATGTTAAATGCAAGCCTCAAGCCTGACTGGCCCTGACCTCCTAATCTTCCTCCCAAAAACTTGCTCTTCCAAGTCTTCCCAGCTTAGTAATCGGCAATTCCAGTCTTTTAATTTTTCAAGCCAAAAATCTTGGAATCATCCTTGATTCCTCTTTCCAACCCCATATCCCAATCTTTCAGCAAATCCTGTTGGCTTTACCTTTAAAATATAAATAAACTTCAACCATGTCCCAACACCTCTGCCACCACCCTCTCCCCTGGAATACTGCAACTGCCTTCAACTAGTCCAAAGGGAAAAAAGCTTTTTTTTCCTTTCTACTTATCCATCTAAAAAAAAAGGAAAGAGACAGAAGCTTTCAAAAAGCAAATGGTATTTAGTCAGGAATAAAGTATTGCAATGGGAATACACATGCCAGAGTAAACTGTGTGTGTTCAGTGGGGTAAGGGAAGACAAAAGGTTTTTAAAGGAAAATGCGGAGGATTACGTACTTGTTTTGAGATAATTATCCCTGGCTACAAGCATCAATAACAAGGATGACACCAGTCCAAGGGTGGACCAGGCAGTTGCTAGGCAAATGTCCTTGCAAAAGTATTTTCTGTGTAAGTCATGATGACCTTTGTGCAAGGTTGTGTTTTTTGCAGTCTTTTGAGATACTTTGGTATTTATGCATGAAAATTCTCTCTTCATAGCCTTTCCTGACTCTATTTTTCTTTTCTTTTTTCTTTTTTTAATGCAGACAGGGTCTCACACTCTGTCATCCAGGCTGGAGTACAGTGGCACAATCAGCTCATTGCAGCCTGGACCTCCTGGGCATGGTGGTGTGTGCCTGTAGTCCCCCTCCCAAATTGCTGGGACTACAGATGCACACCACCATGCCCAGCTTATTTAAAAAATTTTTTTTTGTAGAGACAGGGTCTCACTATGTTACATAGGCTAGTCTCTAATTCCTGGGATCAAGCAGTCCTCCTGCCTCGGCCTCCCAAAGTACTGGGATTACAGTTGTCAGCCACTGTGCCTGGCCAGTCGGGGGATTTTTCGTTTTTCTTTTTTTAAACACAAGTGACTCTATTTTGATTCTGACAATTTTCACATATTCTATCCTCCCAGCACACTTTTGTGACCAAAGTCGTGGGGGCTTTTTCCCTACACCTAGCAATTCTCCAGAGGACACCAAATGGGTATCCTATAATCCAACTCCATTTGATGCTATCTACCTAGAGACAGTGTCAGAGCTCCTGTCTCAGCCTTCCGAGTAGCTGGGATTACAGGCACCCACCACCATGCCTGGTTATCTTTTGTATTTTTGGTAGAGGTGAGGTTTCACCATGTTGGCCAGCCTGGTCTCAAACTCTGGACCTCAGGTGATCTGCCTGCCTCAGCCTCCCAAAATCCTGGGATTACAAGCAAGAGCCACCACGCACAGCCAAACCTTGATATTTTTACACAGCTTGATCTCCCACCCCTCCACTCCTTTCCTGGAGGCTTGTGGGTGGGGCTCAAAGTTCTAATCCATTAATTCTCTAATCATGTGTTCTTTCCAGCTACTTGCCCCATCTGAGGCTATCCAGGGCTCCATCCTATGTCACCACGTTAGTATGAACTCCGGTGTTAGCAAACAGGCTCTTTATGAATAACAGGACACTCTTATCACTAAGGAAATTCCAAGAGTTTTAGCTCTGTGATGGAAACCAGAGACAAGGACCAAATATAATTCACATTATACCATAACTAACCTCCCTGCTTTGGGTCTTGCCTATTACATGTTATTTTCAACAGCACAGGCACCGTCATGATTTTAACGAAGTCAATTTATGTCACTCCTCTGCCAACATCTCTGCCATGGCTCCTGCTTCACCCATAGTAAAAGCCAGAAAGCTTACAATGGCCTATAAGACCCTACTTAGTCCAGCTCCCCCATTATTTTTCTGCCACCTTCTATCACTCTGCTGGTTTCATTGCAGCAGCACAAACATGATAGGCAGCCTCCATTCTCTCAGGGCCTTCCTAGAACTAGCTCCCCCTGCCTAGAAGGCTGACTGTTCTTCACCTCTTTCAGGCTTATGTGCCAATCTCAATGAGGTGTCCCCTCACCCTCCTATGTAAAACTGCAAACTCCCCCTACTTTGGCCTTTCTAGTCCCCACTGCTTTATTTTTCTCCACAGCACTTTTTACTACCTCACACAAAAACACACACTTGTTTGTTGCCTTTCCCACTCTACAACATTACCTCCTTAAGGGCAAGAAATTTTTGTTTTATTATTGTAGCCTAACATTGTATTTGGAACAGTGCCAAATGGTGGCACTCACAAAAAAATTATTGTATGTATGCATAAAGAAAGTTGTTTATATTTGTAGATATGCATGGGATTACTTTACTTCAAATTATACCCAGCGTAAGTATCTATTAACAACTATGTGACTTAGTCTAGAATTTTCCAAACCTGGCTGATCATCAGACTCATCCTCAAATGTTACAGAATTCTGGGCCAACTCTACTGAATCAGCATCTGGGGGGTGATACTCAAATTTATTAAAAGCACTCCAGGTGATTCTGATGAACTGCTAGTTTTTTGCTGAAATAAACAGATCTGAAATTAGAAGTCTGATTCCAACTATAGCTCTGCCACTGTAACAGGATCTTGTATTCCTAAACCCTCTGAAATCAATCTGTTTTCTTATTCATAAAATAGGAATACCAATCTTGCAAAGTTTTGAGAATTAAACGTGTATAAGACAGCCTCATAAACTGTCAAATACAATAAAATGTAGAGTATCACAGAATTTAATGAGCTGCTATATAAAAGTTGTACCAGTGGGTACAAATTATTATAATTTTAAAAGATATTAAGAGCTTCTAAAAGGATCTTTTAGAATTTACAACATTCTATGCTCTATTTAGTTCAGAGCATATATATTGGTTTTGGACTAATCAATTTCCAAAATACTCTTCCAGGTACATTAGAGATTCGTAACTTTTCTCATCAATTCCAAAGGTAAACCAAAGAGATGAGAGAGTAATGACTATATGCTAATGGCTAACAAGGACCTTCACAAGGTAAAAAAAAAAAAAAAAAGAAAGAAAAAAAAGAAAAGAAACAAAAATCTTGAAATGTATTTTCTCCTCTCACAAGTCAAATGGCAATAAAAACAAATATCTTTAGGCAATCAAGGGAAAGTAGGTGGAAAAGTAACACACATTTCAAATTGTATACCAGACAGTCTTAGAAACTGAGATTACATATTAAAAATCTAGTCTAAAAAATAAAAAATGAGTAAAATTTTAAAACAATTAAGAAAAAAGCAAAAGGCTAAAACCTATATACTATAAAAGATTAATACTTTACCTGCAGATCCTCACATAGAAAGATAGATTCTTGAAAACTAATTCGGTAAGTCTTTAAGGCTTTTAACTTTCCCTTCTCTCTACAAGCAGGGCAATACCCATCTGATGGAACTTTAGCTGAATCGTAATTCTAAAAGAGAAATAAGGCAAATTAAAATATAGACATTTTTAGAATATATCAAAATATTAAAAGTTAAATGGAAAGGTAACCAGAAAAAATTATAATTTTCAATTACAAGTATCCTGGCAAGATATTTTAAACATGGCAAATAAAAGAAATGCATATAAGCCTTTAAATACAGCTATTATTCCAAAAAGAATTATGTTAGAGTTTTACATATTAAATTTTAAGTGTTCAGAATAGCATCAATTTTATTTGCAAGAAAAAAAGTAACATCAGCTGCCAGAGAGAACTTACGTTCCATATTTTCAAAGAACAGTAAATCATAAGGTCTATGTTTTATTTCTACTTTCATATATCAATAAAAGACAGAGAGGTAAAACATATCAAAATAATCTTTCGCCATTACTGTAAGATTTCCGTGGAAGATACAATTTTTAGAAGTTAATTGGTAACATCAAAACTGAATTTAAGTCTCAAAAATAGAGAAAAAAAAACTTTGCACTTAGGCAAAAAATAAGTTCACTAACTTTTCCCAAATACCCCACCATGTGGAGTGAAGATACCCCTATATCAGCCCCTGGTCCAATCACTGGCAAACCATTTCCAATCTTCGGGGAATCCATCATTCCGAGTCATTGGCTAATTTATGTCACTTGAAACATGTCAATATCACTAAGGATTTTTTTCAATGAACCCTGGAAAAAAAAAGTTAACAGACAATTAAATAAAAATTCTATTTACTATAAAAAAGAACCATGCTATTTTATAAGACGTATATGTTAAGTAGATTTTGAGGGCTGTATGTCCTAGAATAAACATATTCTAAAAGTATAATCTTGATGTGAAAATGATACCTGTATTTATAAACCTAGTAAATTTGTGGACAGAGGGTAGTGACTGGCAACAGGACCAGTTTTCATAGCAGACTCATTTGTAAACAAATTAAATAAAACTTGTAGTAGAGGTAGCTACTATTTAAAGCAAACTATACTGACCAGAATTTGAAAACCTCACTTTTTAGAGTCACTTTTTAGAGTCTATGTACAATTTGAAACAAATATGCCAGCATTATACTGAGAAAGGACTTTAAAAACCCCAGATCCATTGTGCCATTATTTGACACAGACAAAAGAACCAATGAACCATATATTCCATACATTCCTATTATTTTCAACTACCAAGAACATTAGTACTTTACCGGTTGGGAAAAATACTACAATACTACTTATTAAAATCCTGCTAACAAATTATTGTTTTAAATGATCTAATTTACACCACATTTTACTTATTTTGTTATCATCAAAACAAGAATATAAACACTGTCCTAGTACAAATTACACGTGGCCAGCTTGTTTTGAGTGTAGTCCCATGTCATAGAACCACATTTAATAGTCAAAATTATGAGACACTGGAGCTCAGTGTAAGCAAAAAATAATTAACAGCAGTTTAATTGTGGGCTTACAATTATAGGGAAGTCAAATACAGAGGACCTTTAGGGCAGAGGCGAATTACCACTTAGCGGAAATGTTGTAAAATAATTCTAGGCGTAAGTCTTTTCCAAATCCAAGAATCCATGATTCTATGACAACTATCCCCTGGGAATCGATGGCTCACAATTCACTTTAAAAACTAATTATGCTATTCTGGTTCAGCAATATAAACTTCACAAACCTTTCAAGCCAAGGAATAATTTCAAAAATAAAATTGCTTTTTTGAAAAAGTCAGTATCAGTGAATCTTAATTTCCTATTCCTGAAGAAATAACCATAAGACAGGGTTTCTCAGCTGCAGCACAACAGATTTATCTTTGACCAAATAATTATCTGTGAAGGCTGTCCTATGTACTGAAAGATGTTCAGCAGCATCACTGACTTTTACCCTCTAGATCCAACAGCCAAAAATGTTTCCTGACTTGCCAAATGTCCCCTGGTAGGCAAAATCGCCCGTTCTGGTGAGAACTACTGGTGCTTTTTTCTTTCTTTTTAGGCACAGACAACTTACTACCTTTGGCTGGTTCTATTTATAATCTACTTACAAAAGGGAACTAGAGGCCGGGTATGACGCCTGTAATCCCAGCATTTTGGGAGGCCGAGGTGGGCGGATCACACAGTCAGGAGTTTGAGACCTTGCCTCTACTAAAAATGCAAAAAATTAGCAGGGCATGGTGACAGGCGCCTGAAATCCCAGCTATGTGGGAGGCTGAGGGAGAAGAATTGCTTGAACCCAGAAGGTGGAAATTGCAGTGAGCCAAGATCATGCCATTGCACTCCAGCCTGGGTGACAGAGCAAGACTCCGTCTCAAAAACAACAGCAACAACAGCAACAACAACAGGAAACTAGGTAGGAGTCAAACTTCCATGGTTCCTGCTTTGCAAGCTGTGTACCTGCGGATCCTGGTCCAGAAACTTACCTGTAAAATTGGTTTCTTCTAAGAATTAAATAAGATAAAGCATATAAAAAGCTTAGCACCTGACAAATTAAATTAAGCCTACTATTTGGTACTAATTTTATACTTCATTCTGCATAGAGAAGAAGCAGTACAACTCGCATCATTCTGCGGTACTCTCAAAAGGGATATAGTAGGCTATGTACCTTGAATAAACTGTTTTTGATGAAAATTTCCATCTACCTGAGGGAACTCAGAAGAAAACTTTTTCAAGTCAAACGGTTTTCTCCTTGTCTCTCTCAATTATAAAAGATAAAGAGCTTCCAAATTTGCTCTCTGAATTCCATCAACCAACATTTCAACGGGAAAAACAGATAGGTTGGTGGTTGAAATCCTGAATATACAGAATCCCCCAAAAGAAAATTCATTTAATACCAGATGTTTATTTGTCCACATGGGGGACATAAAAAAATACCAGAGGTGAGCTCACCAGTTCTTCTTCCAAATACAATTCACTTTGACTTACATACAAAATCCTGGGGTGGATTTTACAACTTAATTTGACCCTAAGTAATTGCTCTTTCTCCATTCAAAAGCAATCTCCTCCTCCTTCCCATATCTCATTTAAAAGTGAGCGTCTCCATCCTTCCAAACACACAGACTATAAAGTCTGAGTTGTTCCATATTCTTTATTTTCCTCTTCATACAGTAAGTCACCAAACTCTGTGGACAGTTGTTTGGAAAGGTCTCAAATCCCCACCTCTTTCCCTTCCATATTACTGTCAAAATGATGCCCCTATAAGATAAATCTGAGCCTGTCAATGATCAGCTTAAAATTCTCTATTTACTCCAGCCTGATTACAGCAAAGTCAGTCCAAACAGCCCAATATAACCTAAAGGCAGTACTATGACCTAAACTCGTACTGTGAAACCAACCTAGCTTTCCAGTTCTATCTTCAACTCTACTTCACCCCCAAGCATCTTTCTTCTAACAACCCATTTTCATACTTTTATGAGCCACTTATACTCCAGAATCCTTAATGTGAATTATTAGCCCAGCATGAACCCAGTTACAGCACAATGAACGTGTCAAGCTGGCCCTGGGAATCGCAAAAGGTATGCAATTAAACTTAATTCACATTCCTGTGTGCAAAATGGAGAAACCCAGGGAAACAGCTGTTAGAGACTTTATACCCACCCATTTGAGCTTGCCCTCCGAGAGCAAGCAGGCTTGGCACGTGAACTGTCAAAAGCGAGGCCAAACCGACCTGGAAGCCGAGGAACAGGGTCGGCTTTCTGCACCGAGCCCTGTCTGGTATCAAACCCAGCTGTCTTCAATCAGAGAACAGGACCAAAAGAGGTGAGTTTCGACCCAACCTAAGAAGCCCAAGGAGGCGCACAGTCCGTTAACCCTGCTCATCTCCACGTTCCTTGGAAAGATAAAACAAACTCTGGTTTCTCTTCAGCGTTCACCTCTGCGCCCAAACGGATCTGTAAGACCAACTCTGTACCTTAATCATCAACCTTTCCCACTTGAACCCTGTCCGAGCCCAGCCCATCCTTTCAGCGCGCCGACTACCCCATAGGTCATCCCAGCTCGGTCCCTTTTCCCTATTTCGAGAGCGGAAAGGAACCTCTCCCTCTTTTCCCTTACCTGCCATGGGCACTCCCCTTCTTCGTACCGGGTCGTTGGGAACTCCTGTTCCAGCTTTATCTCCACACCACCTAGTTGCAACGTTCAACCCACGTTCCCCTCGGACTGCTCCTCCCCCACTCGCGTCTCCACTAGGAAGGCGGCTTCCGGCTTGAGTCCGCGGCAAAAGAGTCCCCCTTCCTGCTACACGCAGGGCCTGAAAGGACGGGGGCGTGGCGGGGAAAGTGAAGACGGGAGCACTTCCGGTCGCTTTCCGCAGAGGCGTGGCTGCCTGCCCTGCGGCCGCAGACGCAGTTGCGACTGCGGCGACAAGTAGGGGCGGGGCCGGTGACTGCTGAGCCCGCCATGTGTGAGTGGCTGGGTTTGGGGAGGCGACGTTTCTGGAAGCTGCTGGAAAGCGCTCGAGTGACGGAGGTGGCGCCAGCGGCCAGGGGGTGGGGCGTGATTAAAACTAGTGCGCGGCCCGCTGCGGAGGGATTACGCTAAGGAAAGAGACCTGCTTACGCTCCGCTGTTTCCTGGTCCGCGCGAGCGTGGTCGGGAACCGCTGGGCCCTGGAGTGACCCGCGGAGGTGGGAGAGGAAAGGGCTGCCGAAGCTGGCGGGGCTGCCATGGAGGCTCTCCGCCGGCGCAGCCTTCACAGCTCGGCCGCCCTGGGCATCCGTAGTCCGCTCTCCCAAAGCCTCGGTGGAGCCAAAGCTGCCACAGAGTGCATGTTCACAAAGGGTCATCACACTCGGAGCTGCCCCTCCCTGTCTCCCTAGAGCCCACCTTCGAGCCAGGGGCTTTTCTACCAGGATTCTGGGGTGTTTCTCCTCCCTACCTCCCTCCCAGATCTTCTCACGGTAAGGGGAGCAGCGAAAGCACAGGGACTTTGCATTCCACGACCCGTTCTGACTAGTCAGCAGCCGATCTGTCCCTGCTGCACTAATTCCAGCTGCCCTGCCTTGTTTTAACTTCAGAGAAAGGGGGAGTTCTCATTTGATAAGTTTAAGCCTCTGCTTTCGTAGGAAGGTCATGTGGCTTAAGGGACATCGTGACCGCTTGTGCTATTTCTGCGTGTGCATTCTAAATCTTGGGGGCAGCATATTCCAGAAGTCCTTTTGGTCGATTGGTTCTGTGCGTTAGGATAACAATTTGTACTTTCTATTTCTTTACAGACTAACCACAATTGGCATTTCGTACTGTGGGGTTTTTAGTGGTCTCAAACTAAATGATTATGTTCTGGAATAATGCTGATAATTTGGATACGGTGGTATGGAGGAAACAAGTATCGTGTAGAAGAAATTCTTTAGTAAAAGGATTTTAGTTTTTGGTGCTTGTGAATGCAAATGGCCAAGGAATCCAACAGTTTGTTGGGCTTTCTCCAGATAAAAATAGGCCGGTTAGTTTGTTTACCTTTTTCTGTTGTTTTACTAGATTATTAATGTATTTGTATATTTAAGATCTAGCTAGTTTTTTTTTTGTGTATTGTGATTAAAATTTGAGAAAACAGTATTTTCTCCTAAAATAGCCAGAACTCAGAGGCTTGTTTTCCTGCTCACTATTGCTATTTCCATTTTTAGAATGGAATACGCTATTTGTAAAACAAAACAAAACAAAACAAAAACTTGCTAAGTATTAACTTACAAATTGAACAAAACAATTGGTTAAATTAAAATGTAGGTTAATTGTAAGACTGCAAAACAACATCACCAAACTGAATTATATTTTTAAAACATTGTTGCAAAAACATTGTCTGCCAAGTTGAATTTTAGTCTTTTAGTGTAAATTTGATTTTTTTCATAAAAAAAATTTTTAGTAACAAACAAAATGGAGGTGGGGCTTGAGATGTAAAGAGAAAGGAAGGGATTTTAATTTGTT
Source organism: Cacajao melanocephalus (assembly GCA_963573385.1). Classification (NCBI taxonomy): domain Eukaryota; kingdom Metazoa; phylum Chordata; class Mammalia; order Primates; family Pitheciidae; genus Cacajao; species Cacajao melanocephalus. Next base: position 62,664 of record CAUYLG010056280.1, on the reverse strand, counting down.
CTGTTTTATCTCCAGAGCTTTTTCCCCTTGTAAAAGGTAGTACAAGACTTTTAAGATGAAGGGAAGAACTTTGATATAGGAGAGCAGCAGAGATTGACTAGAAAACCCCTTTCGTTTATATTATAGAGTAACGGTCCCAAGTTGAAAATACTGTATACATTTCTGCTTATTTCTATATATTTGAAATGCTTTTGTCTACGTACCCTGGTCCTAGAGAGAGTGCAGTACCTTCCAGTGGGATTAAAGCTCACTGCCTCCCTCCGCTTGTCAGCGATGTGGGACAGAAATTTTATTGACCTATTTCCAGTTAAAAACTCACACGATTTAAAGGAAGAAAGCTTTTATTAAATTAATAACTAACAAACAGCTGCAATAGTTCAGTGCTGTACAATTAGGATTTTCTTTTTCCCCTCATTTTGGCCACTCATGATGTCAGCTCTTGCACCCTCTGCTAAGTTAGGTTCCTTAACCACAATACAAGTGTTTGGCCCAAACCTGGGATATAAAAGCTACACTTGCTCTGATTTCTTTTTCTAGTCTCATCAAAAAGATGAGAGTTGAAGTGACTGACTTTACTTTCTAGAACACCCTTATGAATACAGTCTGTAATCCCACATCTCTTAACTTTCAGAAAGCGCTGAAAACCTAAAACTTCTTAAGCTTAGCAGCAAATGTCATTTGATAGCAAAATATGACCTGAACTATGGAGAAGCTGTATATAGTCTTTATCCCATGTGTTTTGCTGCAACTATATTAGTATGTTTGATTATGGGGTGCTGCCCTTGGCCCCTGGTATGTGGGGTGTTATATAATGGTTTGTATACCTTGTAACATTTAAAAACTGTATGAAATTCTTATTTCTAAAACACATCCAACCCTTGGGTTTTAGTTAAGGAATTGTAAGCCTGTATTAATGTTTTTGGCAACACACTTGTGCATATTTTTAAAAATTAAAGTAACAAGATATTTTAGTTCTTTCAGTAAATTCAGATATATTACGATAGAAAAAAATACGTGTATCATATTGTGTGTCTGTCATATCGTGCATCTATCATATTGTATACATAGAATGATAGAGGTATGCACAGCTTATTTGTAAGTGTAGCCGTATAGTGATCCAAACAAGAAGTTAGTAGTTTGAGGGCTTAAGGTTAGTTTATACTTTAGGCTCTAAAATTTAGATAAAACATGACAACTTATAATGTAGCCCAAACTTGGCTCTGTTTTGCCCACAGAAAATGAGAAGATAGTATGGTAATAAAGTTGATCCTATCTCTTCTGCTATGTGGCCTTACATAAGTCACTGAGTTTTTAAGGTCTCAGTTTACAGATCTATAAAATGAGAAGTTTAGAATAGATGAATCTCTTTTTTTTTTTTTTTTTTTTTTTGAGATGGAGTCTAGCTCTGTTGCCGGGCTGGAGTGCGGTGGTGTGATCTTGGCTCACTGCAACCTCCACCTCCTGGGTTCAAGTGATTCTCCTGCCTCAGCCTCCCGAGTAGCTGGGATTACAGGCACGCATCACCATGCCCAGCTAATTTTTGTATTTTTAGTAGCGACGGGGTTTCACCATGTTGGCCAGGATGGTTGGATCTCCTGACCTCATGATCCGCCCACCTTGGCCTTTCAAAGTGCTGAGATTACAGGCAGGAGCCACCGTGCCCGGCCCAGATGGATCTCTTAAGGAGAGTTCCTTAACAGTTGCAGCATTCCATGTGCAGATATTTACTGTAGTACTGCTTATTTTAAAAAGTTTTTCCTGCTAAGGATATGATCCCATTTCATCTCAAACTGCTGTCTTGCTGATCTAAACTTGTAATTTTGTTTGTAGGTAACACATTCATTGACATGGTTCAAAATTCAAAAGGTATAAAAGGATACTCAGTGAAGTCTTCTTCCACATCTGTTCCTCAGCCGTCTCATTCTCTGCCTAGGAATCAACCAGTACTACCAGTTTCTGGTATATTTTTCAGAAAAAATTTTATACATACATGAGCAAATAACTATATATAATGTTTCTTCCCTTTTTCTATGTAAATGGTACATATCATGCATAGTGATTATGTACCTTTTTTGTTCACTTGCCTTAAAAGTTGTTCTGTTATTAAATAAGGTATTTCCTTATTCTCTTTATGGCTGCATAATATTCCATTTTAAAATGTACCGTTATTTCATCAACCCTACCCTTTTGAACATTTAGGTGTTTTTTTTTTTCAGATCTTTATTAAAGAGCATTATGCAATGAGTAACTTTCTACGTACATGAGTCTCCACATATGTGAATAGATTTGTGCTCTAGCCAGTGGCACAGCGGGGTCCTGTACTTTGACTTATGGCATAGAGATATACCAGTATGGTATAGCGGAGTCAACAACCTATTTGACTCTAAAGTAAGCATATGAGATAAATCACATCACCTGAATGGCTGTTTCTGCATTTGACCCCTGATAGCATGTATACATATGTATATATCCACAGTATGCATATGCATGTATAGATAAAGCAAGTAGATTATGTGTAGGGACTTTGTCCTAAACAAACAAACAAATAAATGTTTAAACACTAAAATCATGCCACTGAGCAAGATTTAAAACGAGTGACATATGAGAACTGCAACTGATTGATGTAACAACAGTTTGTTCTTTCCAGCTCATGCTCATTCCAAGGCATGTACTCAATTAGTACTGTTAAGCTGATATTTTCCTTTAAAATTTTTTGCCAAGCATGTATGGTTGAATTTGTGTAACATGCAACTTCTAGATATTCTTACTTTACCAGTAAGAAAACAAGGTCTAAGGCTAGGCACCGTGGCTCAAGCCTGTAATCCCAGCACTTTGGGAGGATGAGGCGGGCGGATCACTTGAGGTCAGGAGTTTGAGGGCATGGTGGCACATGCCTGCAATCCTAGCTACTCAGGAGGCTGAGGCATGAAAATGGCTTGAACTTGGGAGGTGAGACTGCAGTGACCCAAGATTGTGCCTCTGAACTCCAGCCTGGGCCACAGAGATGAGACTCTGTCAAAAAAAAAAAAAGCCTAAAAGAAGTAAACAATTTACTCAAATTTGTGCTAACAAGGTGGCTGACCTGGTACTAAAACCTACATCCTCTCTTTTCTAATCCAGGGCTTTTTCCAGTATATTCTCATAACTGGACATGAGATCTAGCAGTAGATTTGAGAATGCCCAGTGATTAGGAAGTGCTTTAGGTACATTCACTCTTCCTAGACTCTAGAGCAACCTCAAGTTAAGAAAGCAGCAGAGTGTTTTTCCAGTGACAAAATAACATCCTATAAGTATTTATTGAAGTAATCATACAACATGCTGATTAGCAATCAGGAAGCCTCCAAATCAAAAAATTAAATGCATATAATGAAACACTTTCCTAATTGGGATATCGTTGTCACTTCAAGATGAATTGATCAGTCATAGGTACTGGAAGGAATTTAGGATTATTTGTAAATAGGTAGTATTGCATTCCCCAGATTCATGCCATCATTTAATTTAGCCAGGAAATTTAAAATAATTATCACCAGAAAAGGAGAAGTGGTAGAAACAATAGCAAAAGAAAATACAGTGGCTCACGCCTGTAATCCCAGCACTTTGGGAGGCCGAGGTGGGTAGATCATGAGGTCAGGAGTTCGAGACCACCCTGGCCAACATAGTAAGACCTAGTCTCTACTAAAAAAAAAATACAAAAATTAGCCGGGCATGGTGGTGCATGCCTGTAGTCCTAGCTACTAGGGAGGCTGAGGCAGGAGAACCCAGGAGGTGGAGGTTGCAGTGAGCCAGGATCGTACCACTGCACTCCAGCTTGGGCAACAGAGTGAGACTTTTTCTCAAAAAAAAGAATTGAAAATAGAAAGTTGGAGGATATGCTTTAGTAAACTGTATTCATATGCAAGGTTGGAGGATATGCTGTAGTAACTGTATTTGCTGTAGTAACTGTAAGCTGGCATTGCAGCACATGACCGTCCCCTTTAGGACTTCAGCTGCCTGCCAACAATGCTAGTCCCCTTCTCTTTACGTAACTGACTCTTCTCCTCCTTGGAGTCTTAGCGCAAGTGTCTTGTGTCAAGCTTGTCCACCCTATTTGAGGAGCCCTCTATCCTCTACCCCCGCTGTAATTCTTCCTTTCCACCTGTTTTTTTCCTCATAATACATGTGTGTGTATGTATACACACATGTATATGTGTATATATACATATAAACATACACATGTATGTGTAAACACACATGTTTTTTGCTCCATACTAGGTTGTGAGATCTATGAAAGCAAGGACTACATCTGTTTGGTTTACCATCATATATATAGTGCCTAGTACATAGTGTATATTTGTTGATGGATTATCTTGGTGGCTCTCAATTTTCAATTTACATGACTGACCAAACCTACTTTTAGAACAGAATGTATTAAACAGCCTAGTTCCTTCATATTTGTTAGTTCAGGTGTATGCATAATTGATAAGTTTGTCTTATTGAGAAAGCTATTAACTTATTCATCAATGGCTTTTTTTTTTTTTTTACATTTACTGGTTTTTTTATAAAGGATGTTTTAAAGTGTACAGATGAACAGCCAGATGAAGAGATGCACAGGGCCGAAAAGCTTGTATTGAATGTGCAAGATACTGCCGTAAGTGCAGGGAGAATACAACGGTGAATAATGCATAGTCCTTATCCCTAAAGAGAAGTAGAAATGTTTGTAAACAAATAGCTTTCATACAAGGCAGAATGAAATAAGTGCTAAAGAGGGTTGTACAAGCAATGTTTTGTAGAAGCTGTGGAGGAAAAAATGATTAATTTTAATTATAGGAAGGCCCTCCAAAGGTGAATTTTTACTTTGGTCTTGAAAGAAAAATAGAACACAAGTCCCTGTAGATAGAGAATAGAGATGAATAAATGTTTAGCTTCACTTTTTAAAAAGTCCTTAAAATAGCAATATTGACCACAAAGGACTCTTATATAATACATTGTCATAAAGCAATCTTTTAAAAAATATTAGTGAAAAATAAAATGACTGCAGCCATAAACATGCTTCTGCAGTTGAAGATAACTGTAAAATCACTTTGACTGTTTTGACTTGGTTGACAGCTAAGTTGAGGTTCAATTTAATGATTGAAGTGTAACTGAGTGCTAATTGGAGCTAGTAATTGTTTAGTAAATGTATCGAGAAAAACTATTGAATAATGAAAACACTCATTTTTTAAATAGAGATTTTTTTAAGCCATTGTTGGTCTTTAATATATGCTTCTCTGACCACATAACAAGTTAAAATATGGATTGTTTTTGGTGGTCTAATCTGATTTTTCAACTTTATTTTTGCTTTCCTGCCTCTGTTTTGCTAAGCAACATAGACCTTTTCTTTCCACTCTTACTTTTTTTTAGGTGTAGGCATTAGATCTGCAGATCTGATTTAAACTTGGCCATATATTAATCCCGGTTTTGTTACTTTATACAAAATATTTAACCTCCTTGAGGCTCAGTTTCACTGATAAAATGAAAATATCTACTGATCCCACTTCTGTCATTTAACTAATTTGGTGACTTCAGGCAAATTATTTAACCCTCTGAGCTTTAGTTTTTCCATATAGGAAATGAAATTCTCTTGAATGAGGTAAGATGTAGAACAATTTCTGGCAGTTAATATGCCCTCACAGCAGATGTTGGTTTTCCCTTGTCCTTCTACCTCATCTAAACCCTGCGTGTCCCTTACAGATTGCTTTAAATTCTGTTTTTTCTTCCTTTGCCAGCTCCTAGCACTCTGCTCTTTTCTAGAGTTGTTGCACTTAACCATATATACCGTGGATTCTTAAATGGGTATTTTACAATTGACCTTTGAACAACACAGGGGTTAGAGACCACCCCCTTCTTCCCCATGCTGTTGAAAATCTGCATACAACTTTTGACTGCGCAAAAAACTTAGCTGCTAATAGCGCACTGATGACTGGAAGCTTACTGTTAGCATATGTTGTTGATTAACACATATTTTATATGTCATGTGTTATATACCGTATTCTTACAATAAAGTAAGAGAAAGAATGTTACTAAGAAAATCATAAGGAAAAGTAAATATATTTACTAATCATTAAGTGCGAGTGGATCATCATAAAGACCTTCATCCTTGTCACCTTCACATTGAGTAGAGTGAAGAAGAGGAGCCGAGTGGATAAAGACAGTGTTAATGTACGCCGTGGGATACTACTCAGCCATACAAACGAATGGAATAATGTCTTTTGCAGCAACTTGGATGGAGCTGGAGGCCATTATTCTAAGTGAAGTAACTCAGGAATGGGAAACCAAAAATGGTATGTTCTCACTTAAAAGTGGGAGCTAACCTATGAAAATACAGAGGCATAGGAATCATACAATGTACTTTGGGGATTCAGTGTGGGAAGGAAGGTTGAAAGGGGGCCGAGGTTTAAAAGACTACATATTTGGTACAGTATACACTGCTCAGGTGACAGTTGCACTAAAATCTCAGAAATCACCGCTAAAGAACTTATCCATGTAGCCAAAAACCACCTGAAACCCCCAAAACTATTGAAATAAAGAGGACGGGTTCTTGCTGTCTCACGGGTGTCAGAGGCTTAAGAGCAGGAGTATGTGGGAAGGGAAGGAGGAGAGGCAGGCACACCTGGTGTAACTTTTATTGAAAAAATCTGTTTATAAGTGGACCCCATGCATTTTAAACCTGTGTTGTTCAAGGGTCAGCTATATATTGGGAAATTGTGAAAACTGCAGCTGCTTGGGTCCCATGCATGATTCCATGAATTTGGCATGGGGCCTGGGCATCTATATGTTTTTCTCCCTCAGATTTTCTTATGCTTACCAATGGTCATGGTTTTTCACCTATTTGTTTATTGTGTATTTTTTATAGTTTATATTTAAAACCAGGTGTTTTAGTTTATAAACTCCATGAGGGTACACAATTAAACTTAGTTTAGAGGTGGATAAGTAATGCCCCACCTGCCTTTGTTTGGATCCAGTTAAATCAGATAGATGAAGATTGAAATGTAAGTTTAATTACTGAAACAGTTGTTTGTAAAAGGTAGCTGAGATTTGCAGCAACAAGCTTCCAGAATTCTGGAAAGTACTGCTTTCCAGAATTAGGCAGATTTAAAACTCGCGTTTTTCTATTATAAGAATAGAGCTTGTCCCACTACATTTACTGTCTTACAGAGCAGGCCAAAACAAATGACCCTCTTCAGTCAGCCAAATCCCAGATGGAAAGGAGAGAGGAAGTTGGCTGAGTCTCAGAATTTTTTCTCCCAAACTTGTTAGATCAGTTAGTCCCTCCTATCCTAGAAAGGAGTTAAGAGAATAGAGGTGAATATTACTGTAAGGAAGTTTTGTGTGCAGAATGAAAGAGTTTTCATCATACCCTCAACAGTACTTGATAGGTATTTATTAATGGACTTTTTTAATACCTTGCATCGGGTTGCTCTGATTTTTAGTACCTAAATAAGAAGTTATGAAGTTACAACTTAAAATCAGTATATATCATTATATTAGTTATATTTTGTTATGTGACAAATCATTCCCCAAACAGCTTAAACAACAGACATTTGTCATTTCATGGTCGGGAATCTGGGAGTGGTTTAGCTGAGTGACTCCAGTTCAGAGCCTCTTATGTGTTTGCAGTAATCTAAAGGCTGCTTGCGTGTCTTCACAACATGGCACCTGGCTTTGCCCCCAAGAACACGTGGTCTGAGAGAGAGAGGCAGAAACCACAGTGTCTTTTATAACCTAACCTCAGAAGTGACCTGTCACTGTGCTGTATTCTGTGGGTTACACAGACCTACCTACACAAGGGTATGGATACGAAGAGATAGGATTCTTTGGAGGCCACCTTGGAGGCTGGCTACTATAATTTTATAACATGTTTCACTTTATACCTCACAGAACAAGTAAAATGTCTAATATCCCAATAAAATTGTTTAATGGTAATTTTGTGAAATAATTGTATTTTATATATTATAAAATTTCCTACCTAGAGATTAGACTGTGAGAATATGTCCAGAGGATGGTTCTCTACTACCAGCCCCTTCCTGTCTAGTTCTGTTTCTGAATCAATAATTTACATAATATAATCAAGGACTACTGTGCATGTTCTTCCAGATAGTCTGAAAGTTCAGGTGATTGTATTAGTCTGTTTTCACGCTGCCATAAAGAACTACCTGAGACTGGGTAATTTACAAAGAAAAGAAGTTTAATTGATTCACAGTTCTGCATGGTTAGGGGGGCCTCTGGAAGTAACAGCTGTGACAGAAGGTGAAGGGGAAGCAAGGAACATCTTACATGGTAGCAGGCGAGAGAGCAAGAAGGAGGAAGTGCCACAGTTTTAAACCATCATATCTTGTGAGAATTCTGTCACAAGAACAGCAAGGGGGAAGGCTGCCCACATGATCCAGTCCCTACCCACCAGGCTTCTCCTTTGACATGTGGGGATTACAATTCAAGACAATTCAAGATGAGATTTGGGTGGGGCTACAAATCCAAACCATATCAGTGATAATAGCTACAATTTTGATTTTAGTATGAGTTAAAAATTTACTTCTGGTCTCCTGGAAGGTGCCTCATAAAGTCTGATTTCCATCTACTGATTTATTCAAGTGAGAGTTTCTTTTTGCAGTGGTAATAATTAGAATAAGTTAGACTCAATGGCTAGTGAAGGTCATTGAAATAGTCCATAGGCCCAAAAGAGCTGAAAAGCATCACAGTAAGCAAGTAGCAGTGCTTTGATTAAAATTCTAATGCCAAAGCTTAAAAGAAGTTCAATAAGTGAAATAAAATGATTAAGAATACAATTTATTTATTAAAATACACTAAATCTTAGGTTTTGTAAAATAGCAAAAAATATTGCAGTGTGAGGAAACTTGAAATGTTGATTGAATTCAGGAGTGCATAATTCATTTGTCCTCTATAGCTATTCAACACAATAGAAAATATAACAACTTGAAGATTGTGGCAGAAGATGTTTTAACATGACCTGATGATCCCTAAACGGTCTTTGGAATTCTAACCATAAGCATTGTTAGGTCAGTTTGCATTTTACGTTGCTTTAAGTATTTATAGATGAATGACCAGTTGTGGAAGCCCAAACATTTGTATACTCAATTTTCTCTTCCAGATGTAAGCTGTTTATTACATAGACATAAGTGTGTAGAGCATAGTATTACCAGACCCAGTGAACTCATTTGGATGTCATAATTTCCAGTCATGTAGGCATATTTAACATCAACTTTCACCCTCAAGTGTTACAAGGCACTATTTTGCTAATCGGGGAAGACATTTTAGGAAATTCATTTTGCTTTCCAAATGTAATTTGTCATGAACAATAAAATGTTTTGTTTGGTTATTGATCAGCTTTAAGACATACTCTCCTATTCTTATGGTAAATGAGAGATGGTAGTAGTTTTTTTCTGACTATAGAGTATATAAACCCTGAAAGTTGCTCAGTTGAGTCTTCAGAGCTAATAAGTGATAAAATGAAACAAAAATCTTGGAATAATTGATGTTCTGAAACTGAAAGGGCAGAAAGATATAAGGAAATTGGGAAATGTTAATTTTACACTATTGTGCTAAGAGTAACAAATGTATTCACTACCCTAACCTTCTAGAATAGAAAAACAAGTTAAATGGTATGACATAATCAGCCAAATTTATTCTTCAAGACAGGTCTTCTCAAAAGTCGTTATTATTAATAGAGATGAAAGACACATGACAACCAGATGCCATGCATGGACTTTGATTTGATCCTGGTTTGCAAGTCACATATTGGGGAAATTGAAATATACCCAGCTATATAATATATTTGGGAATATATTTTTAATTTTCCTGGGTGTGTTCATGGTTATTATGGTTATGTAGGAGAATGGACTTATTTTAGGAGGTATATCTGAAGTATATTTGGAGGGGAAGTTATCTTCAAATAATTTAGACATATACACAGTACATACAGGGAAAACAAATATGATATGGCATTAAATGCCGAATCCATGGTAAAAATAAGGGTGGTTGTCAATTCTTTCTGCTTTTTTATATGTTTGCATATGTAAAATAAGTTGGGAGAAAATCCTCTGGAACCCTGTTTCTTCACTCAGTTTGGAAGAAAAGGTCTCAAGAGAATGTGTCATTGTTTATGGCTACCACCTGTACCCTTCCTCTGCTGTTCTCTCTTGAATTCAGACCTGTGAGACTTTTATTCCTGTCTTACCACCAAAGCTCTCATTTCCACGTCAGCATTGGCCTCCATGTTGCCAGACCTGGTGGTCCTTGCTTAGTCCTCATTTTGCTTGACCTCTAAGCAGCGTTTGATGCAGTCAATCAAATGAATATCATGACTCTCTCAGACTCTCAGTTCTCGTTCTACTTCTTGGCTTCTCCTTAGTATCTTTTGGGGATTCCTCCTCTTTTTTTAAACACTGGAGTGCCTCTGGGCTCAGATCTCATCTCAATTTGTGTTTAGTTCCTAAATCACCTTATCCTATCCTGTTCTGTAGCTTTAAATACTATTTAGATGTAGAGACTCCTAAGTTCATATTGCCATCCCAGCTTCTCCCCTGAAATTCAGGCTTGTTTATCCACCTGCCTACCTGATACATTCACTTGGTGCCGAATAAGCATTTCCAGTTTAATATATCCAGAACTGAGCATGTTGGTCCAATCAATCTCTTCTGCATACCCCCAAACAAAGCAAGCACATGGTATTTCCCTGCTATTTCACATTCTTCCTCATCTCCGTATGAGAAACTTTATTCTTCTAATTGTTCTGGCAGTAAACCCTGGTGTCTGATTCCTGTTTCCCTCATACTTTACATTTAATCCATCAGCGAATATGGTCAGCCGTGCTTTAAGAATATATTCAGAAGCTGAGTACTTCTCCAGCTCTTCCCACTACCATCTTAATCCAAGCTACATTCTGGGACAGATTATAGCAGTTTCTCAGCTTTGGTGTTACCAGCATTTTGGGCCAGTAATGTTGAGGGGAAGGGCTGTCCTGTGTATCATAGGATGTTTAGCAGCATCCCTAGCTTCTACCTGCTGGATGCAAGTAGCAACCTGTCCCATCGGTTGTCACAGCCAGAAATGTCACCAGACATTGCCAAAATGTTCCCTGGGGACACTGGGTCATGGGCCTCTGGATTATAGCAATATTCTCCTGTTAGCTTCCTCTCTTGCCTCCATACAGCTTGTTCTCAATCTAGCAACCGTGTGTCAGGTCAAAACATGAATCGGATCATGTCATGTCTTTCCTCAAAACCTTCCTGTGGCTTCCCATCTCATTAGGGTCAACTCTGTAACTGCCTGCAGATCCCTTCCCAACCAATTTACGTGCGTGATCCACCCACCCCCCAACTTGGAGAACAGCTTTTTCTCTTTGTGCGGGTTGAAAAGGGCATCCTTTCCACTAGATGGATGCAGCCCCTCCCCCTGCTTTATTTTTCATCACAGCATTATCACTGCTTTACATGTTATGTTTGTCGAATGCATAGTAAGATGAGAAGTGTAAGTGTCAAAATGTATACAGACAGCCCTTGGTATCTGTGGGTTCCACATCTGTGGATTCAACTAACTGTGGATCCAGAATATTAGAGGAGGAAAAAAATCATCTGTACTGAACATGTGTCGACTTTTATTCTTGTCATTATTACCTAAACAATACAGTATAACAACTATGTAGTATTTTCGTCATATTAGATGTTATAAACTGGAGATGACTTAAAAGTATACAGAAGGACATGTGTAGGTATATGCAAATACTATACCATTTTATATAAAGGACTTTGTGGCTTAAAAAACATGATTCATTATTTGTCATGATTCTGTAAGTGACTATAAAGTGCTTCGGCTGGTCCCACCTGGGCTGCTCATGCAGATTTTGGTATCCTTAGGGGGTCCTAGAACCAATTCCCCACAGATAATGAGGAATGACTGTTTTTAGTAAAAAGATTAGTTGCTAAAAGTGCACCCAGCCCCGTCTGAGAATGTCAAGAAAAGGTTAGCACCTAACTTAACCTCAGAGAGTCTACAAAGGTCTCCCAGAAGAAACGATGCCTAAATAAGACTTAGTGTGGTCATGTAGAAGGAGAGAAAGGGTATTAATAGTAAAGAGACGGAGAAGGAGTGGAGCCAATGACCGGTTCAGTTTTGAACAGTTTCCCTGATAATTCTAAGAGAAGATTCTGCTGTCAGGTAGTTAGAGAAACAAGTCTTAGTTTTAGGAGAGACATCTAGACTGTAAACACAGATTTGGGAATAATCAGTAGATAAGCAGAAATGAGGGACTATTTACATGCCAAAATTGGAAGAAAAGCCTTGAGATTTATTCTGATAAACTAAAGAAACTCCCTAAACAATTTGCCAGAGAGAAAAATAAAAGACAAAAATTAAAAACAAGATAGAAGGCTGCACGGTGGCTCACACCTTAATCCTAGCACTTGGAGAGGCCAGGGCAGGTGGATTGCGCAGGAATTTAAGATCAGCTTGGGCAATAAGCCAAAATCCAATCTCTACCAAAAAAATACAAAAATTAGCTGGACGTGGTGGCATGTGCCTGTGGTCTCAGCTACTTGGGAGGCTGAGGTGGGAGGATCACCTGAGCCTGGGGAAGTTGTGGCTGCAGTGAGCCATGATCATACCACTGCCCTTTGGCCTATGAGACAGAAAAAGAGGAAAAAAAAAAACCACAATGGGAGACTGCTGATGTGTTTCTCTCAGACGAGGAAAACAAAAGGAGATAAGGTCATTTGTTCTTGAGGAAGAACAATTATTTAGCTTAAACCAGACAAAAGCAGCAAGAGAAAGAGTTCTAAATCTGAAGAATTCTAAAACCTGAGGTGTTGAGTACATCAGATAAAGCCAGCTGGCTCTGCTACTCATATAAATTCTAAGGTTATTTTAATTTTTATGCATTATAAAAATCAGTTTTTCAAAGTTGGAAGTTTTTGGAGGAAAAAATGATTTTTAAAAGTATTAAGTGTTCTTTTTCTCCCATTCTTACATTTAATTTAGGATTATAAATGAATATGTTTTTAGTCGAACCGTAATAGTTGTCTAATTTTGTGTAACAAATGCCACTCCAAACCTTTGTGGTTTAAAAATCATGATTTATTATTTGTCATGATCTAGTAGGTGACTGGAAGGTTCCTCTGATCTCAGCTGGTCCTGTTCGTGGCTGTAGTCAGTTAGCAGCTAGGCTGGGGCTGAAGGGTCTAAGTGGGCCTTGGGGCTTTGTCCAAGGCCATGGGGCTGGTGTCCCCAGCAACATGTCTGAGGCTGTGGTGACATATATGAGGCTGTGGTGCCGGTGTCCCTGGTGACATGTCTGAGGCTGTGGTGACATGTCTGAGGCTGTGGTGCTGGTGTCCCTGGTGACATGTCTGAGGCTGTGGGGCCAGTGTCCCCGAATACAGAGAATACAGCAGTATTCTCTCTTCATTCACAGTCTTTCCGTTGTTGTTTTTTTTTATTTTTAACATGGCAGCAGGAGTGGTTCAAGAGGGCGAAAGCAAAAACTGCAGTTCTCTTAAGGCCTAGTCTTAGAAGTCAGATATCATCAGTTCTGTTGCATTCTACCACATTATAATGTATGTGGATTAATTCATTTCGACCTCACTACAATGCTGTAAAAAGTAGGTAGGTATCTTATAATCCTCATTTTTAAAGTGAGGACAGTAAAACTCAGCACTAGTAGTTTGACCACAGGCCCCCAGCAGGTAAGCCACAGAACCAGGTGGGGTTTCAGTCTCTCTTGCTGTCAACAAGCTCTGAGATGTTCATTTATCTAAGCCCATTAATACAACTTGAGTATCCCTTGCCTGAAATTTTGGGATCAGAAGTGTTTCAGATTTGGGTTTTTTCAGATTTTAAAATATTTGCATTATACTTAGCCAGTTGAGTATCCCTAATCGCTTGAACCCAGGAGGTGGAGGTTGCAGGGAGTTGAGATAGCGCCATTGCACTTCAGCCTGGGCATCAAGAGCGAATTCTGTCTCAGAAAAAAAAAAAAGTTTCCGATTTTTGGATTAGGGATACTCAACCTGTACTATTAAACAAAATAATTTTTAGAATGGAATTGAGATGATTTCTAAAATATCTAGCAGAATACTTGATTCCTAGCAGATACTAAAAAATGTTAATTTCATCACATTCTTCTTACTGTTCTCAGGTTGCTTTGTTAGATAGGAAATGCTGTTTGTCTCATTATCTTAAACACAATTTGAATGACCTAGACCAGAATTATTATTAAAGGAGACAGTGATTCAACATTCCAATAGAGGAGCAGTAATAAAGAAAATTTCATACTGATGGAGTTGGCTATTCTAAGACTGTGACCTGAGCTGTTCTACTCTAAGGTGTATAGTGACTGGTGATCACTTAATAGATTACTCTCCCAGAGATTATTTACATTTTCGGGGAAAATGAAATGCCAATGACAGAACAGAAAAGAAGAATTTTAGGTTTTGTGGCGAGCCAGTGAGGAAACTATGATTAGGAAAAGGATCTTTCAGTGGTGCTTTTTGTGGTCTATCTATCACCATAGGTGAGTTCTGACAAGGTATCAAGTAATTCACTACAGTTTGTATATGATTTATAGATTTGGGTTTCTTATAGAAAAAAAGAGATGCCTTTTAATAAATTCAGATCATCATGTTGTATTATTTCATTTGGGTATGACATTTAGGTGAGCACAGATGAAGTACTATACTATAAATCCAACTGTAGTATTGACAGATTAAGATCTGGGCCTGTTATGGGCTGAATTGTGTCCCACCCCCGGTTCATATGTTGAAGCCCCAATCTCCTGGACCTCAAAATGTGACTGCATTTGGACACAGGGCCGTAAAAAAGTGATTAAGTTTAAATGAGGTCTTTATGGTGGACCCTAATCCAACATAACTAGTATCTTTATAAGAAGAAGAAATTTGGATACAAGGAGAAACACCAGAAACAGACAGACAGATGGACAACCATGTGAGGACATTTCAAGAAAGCAGCCATCTCTGCAAGTTAAGGAGAGAGGCCTCAGAGAAACCAAGCCAGCCAACAACTTTAGACTTCCAGCTTCCAGAACTGTGAGAAAATAAATTTCTGTTGGTCCAGCTACCTAGTCTGTAGTTTTATGTTATGGCAGCCCAAGCAAACTAACACAGGTTCTGGTGCCAACCCTTATACATGGGTGTTTACTATTTGTTATTTTTTCAAAATTAAAAATTTTTGTTGCTACTTGGGAGGCTGAGGTGGAGGATTGCTTGAGCCCAGGAGTACAAGGCCAGCCTGGGCAACATAGTGAGACCCCATTCCTTTTAAAAAATTATATAAACACGTATACCTATTATAATATATATGTGTATACATATATATACATATTGTATATACACATGTATAATATATACATACACATATACATATATGTGTATGTATGTATACACATATACAATATATACATATACATGTGTATGTGTATGTATATAAAATATCTACACACAAATATAAATAATAAATTTTTGTTGTAGGGAAACAAATCAGAGATGGATTATAGACACTGTTTCTCATGAAGTATCATATTAAGTTACACAGCCCGGCATTTGAAATAGACCATATTAAAAGAGTCTTCTTATCTTTTATTTTGCCACCAAAGCTATAGCCCCTTTCCTTCTGTTCCTCTGTGCTTTTCACCTTACCCTACACTATCCTGTCCTGTTCCAACAGATACGCATACCTATAGCCGGCCCTTTTACCCTTACTTCCTGGATTTTCAGATGTATTCTCTCTAGCAAGCTCTCGTTATTTTTCCTAAGCAACAGGATAATCTTCCATGTTGTTTTTCTATTTCACTTTGTAAAAAATGAGGAGGCCAGTTGAAGAGGGATAGAAGGCCTTAGCATTTATTGAGCACCTATTTTATGCCAGGTACTGTTACATACTTTACATGAAACATTTCCTTTAGTGAGAAAACAGCAGTGGCCACATTTAGAAAAATGAAAAGCAACTGTGATAGCCTTGTGACATTGCTTTAAAATGACTCTCTGGCCATTGCCCTACTTTTTGTATATGTGCTTAACTCTGCCATTATCAAATCTACTGTACCTGGTAGATATGAAAATTACCTTAATTATTTAAATCTCTGGATATAAGTCATTTTGTAAGCTAGGAGAGCAGCATATCCTTGGGGTATGTGTCTATTAGAATGGGTTTAGAAACAACGGATACTGGTGCTTCTGAGAGTATGTCATTGATAGTCACAAGTAATTTGTAGGTGCATGCATTCTTCTTAATGGAAAGGAATTGAAGGAAAAATGGAGAGTTGCTAACTTCTGGACTATTAGACTAATTCTGAGGAAGGGGAAGCTACTCTAAGGCTGTGGGAAGCATGCCTGGGCTGGTGTAAGTTGTCCCACATAGGAGGGAAAAGGATTTGAAAAGGATAGTTTCCTTTGGCTTGGAATGCTGGAAAAGAAAGGAGCCTGAGGGAAAAGAAGCTTGTTAACCCTACACACCAGGGGTCAGGCTATGGGTCAAATGTGGCCTGAGATCTGTTTTTGTAGTCCCTTGGGATGGGAATGCTTTTTACATTTTTAAAGAGTTGTGGGGGAAAAAAAAAAGTAACAGAGACTTTGTTTGGCCCACAAAGCCTAAAATGCTTACTATCTGACCTTTTGCAGAAAAAGTGTACTGGTCCTTGCATGTAAGTATAGAGGATTATAGAAGGTCTGTTTGTATTTTCAGCTGACAGGCTTGTGGTATACTGTAAATAGTCGACTGTGGGAAATCTTTCCAAACATTTGTAGTGTTTCATGGAATTATCCTGTTTTAGACCAATGTTAAGAGCTCATTTGTATTGGTTTGCTAGGACTGCTGTAACAAAGTACCACAAATTAGGTAGCTTGAACAACAAAAGTTATTGTCTCAATAAACTTCTAAAGACTAGAAGTCCAAAATGATGTATTGACATGGTAGGTTTCTTCTCAGGACTGTGAGAATCTGTCCCATGTCTCTTCCTAACTTCTGGTGATTTGCCGAGAATCTTTGGTGTCCCTTGGCTTGTAGATGTATCACCCCATTCTCTGCCTTCATGTTCATTTGATATTCTCCTTGTTCATATGTATCTGTATCCAAATTTCCCCTTTTTATAAGGACACTGGTCATACTGGATTAGGTCACCCCATGACCTCATCTTTCTCACTTACAAAGACCCTATTTTCAAATAAAGTCGCATTCACAGGTATTGCAGTTTAGGACTTCAGCATCTTTTGGAAGGGATGTAATCCAACCTATAGTATCTTCTAAGTCTTTGTTTTACAGAGAAGAACAGAGAGACTATGAAAGTATAAAGAAGGCATTCAAACTGTACAGCTATCTAGGAGCAGAACCATGTAGATCCTCTGACTGACCAGTATTTGTTCACTTACATACTTTATAATACACAATTGTAATGTAATGAGGGTCAATCAAGTGTAATACTTATTTGTACTAGTTACACTATTCCAGTCATCTTTCCTATGCCTTCCATTAATCGTGGAGCAATAATAAATTATAGATGGATCAGAATTAATTCATCATTTCCATCACAGAAATAAGCACATCATGTACTATTGTTAGGTTAAAACCATCTTTGTGTATTCAGTTCTGAAAGAATTTACTCAAGGCCTGCTGTTTGCTAAGGACTATCTAAGCATACTTGTATAGTTGTAGAGGATGTGCCTTGGTCTGGATTTCTACATTGCCTGTTTTAGACAGTGCAATTTATGAGCAGTGGCTCATCCAGAGGTTCTAGTCACAACTCTGCTACAAGTTCTAAATTCAAATCTTGCTGGTTTTGTCCTTTGATAAATCACTTTCTTAAGCCTTAATTCCCATGAGTTGGTCCCATGAGATTTTCAGAACTCCCAGGTAACTTTAGGATTCTGTGATTCTGTGGCTGTGGTGAGACCTTTTTGCATTTGGAGCATCTGATGGCTAGGGGCAGTACATGTAACTTCATGCTAAGATGTGTATGGTAAACCCCTATAAAGACAGACTTATCTGGCCAACATGGAGTGATGTTTCTGAATGCTAATTATAGGGCCCTAGTATCTGATTATAAAAATGATACCAAACAATTACTTGTGACTCTGTAAGTTTTTCTTTAGATATATTCTGGTGTATAATTGATTATAAGAGGGAGGTAATATTGTCAGTGTCATATTTTATATTATAATTACTGGCCAGATTATTCAATGAAGAACTAAATTAAAAAGATTGCACCCCAAAGATCACCTAATATTTGTTACTATTGGCATACCAAGGAATTGAGTTTAATTGCACCTTCTTTGCAGTCCCCTGGTGTTTTCTCTTTTGTGTGGCCAGGTTTCAATATGGCCCCCAAGGATTCTTGTCTCTTGTTATTCATGCCCTTATGAAGTCCCCTCCCAGACTAAATAGGATTAACCTGTACAACCAATAGAATAGTGTGTAAATGACAGTATGTCACTTCTGAGGCTAGGTCATCAAAGACATTGTGGCTTCCACTTCCTGTCTTGGAAGACTCACTGTAGGGAAGGTCATGAGGACACTCCAGCAGCCCTGTGGAGAGGTCCATGTGTTAAGAAACTAAGGTGTCCTCCCAGCAAGCAGCAGTACCTTGCCTGGCATGTGAGTGAGCCACCTTACAAGCGGATCCTACAGCGCTCAAAGTCCTTAAAGGACGCTGTCCCAGCCAATAGCTCGTCTGTAGCTGAGCCAGACCCACTTGATTAAGCTGCTCCTGGACTTCTGACCACAGAAACTTTATGAAATAATAAATGTTTATTGTTTTAAGCTACTAAGAGAGAAATAATGCTATGCAACAATAGATAAAAATACAACCTTTTTGATTCTGCCTTTTTCTCAGATCATTGTTTATATCATCTGCCACTGGATTTTTACCTACTAAAGAGCAGAGTTTGTGTCTGAACTCATTTTTTTGTGGGCCTTACAGAAGCATTACAGCCTTCTTCAAATACTTCTTAAATTGAACATGGTTGACTTGGATCATGGCTAGAACATCTGGGCTGCTCCTATTGCTTCTGTTTGGAAAGGTAAAAATGACCTCTACCATTATATTTGGAAACAAATGCAGTATTTTAAATGAGTTTTCTTTAAAAAGAGTTTAGAGTATTTGAAATATGTAAAGGAAATAAAAATACAATTTTTTATCTGAGACTGCATTTCAACAATGATCTAAACAAATAGGGGGAACACTCACACTAGAACCAGGAAAAACTGTTGAAGGGTCTGGTAATCTTTGAAAAGTTCACTAAAGAATAACCTTTTTTTGCTTGCTTTTATTCTTTATTTGAAAATAATTTCAGACTTATAGATAAGTTGGAAAAAACAACACAAAGAATGTCTGTATGCGTTTTATCTAGATTTACTCATCATTAAGATTTTGTTTCATTTGGATGCAAATCAAAACCACAATGAGACACCATCTCACACCAGTTTAAAATGGCTACTATTAAAAAGTCAGAAAAGAATATATGTTAGTGAGGCTGTGGAGAAAAGGAAACATTTATACTCTGTTGGTGAGAATGCAAATTAGTTCCACCCCTGTGGAGAGCAACTGAAAATAGAATTACCATTTGACCAGCAATCCCATCATTGGGTATACACCCAAAGGAAAATAAATCATTTTACCAAAAAGACACCTGCACCCAGATGTTCATCGCAGCACTGTTCACAATAGCAAACACATGAAATCAATGTAAGTGCCCATTAACTGATGAATGGATAAAGAAAATGTGGTACATATAAAACATGGAATACTACGCAGCCATAGAAAAGAATTAAATCCTTTGCAGTAACATGAACATATTTGGAGGCAATCATTCTAACTGAACTAATGCGAAACAAGAAAACTAAATACTGCATGTTCTCATCTGTAAGTTGGAGCTAAGCCTTGGGTACACATGGACATAAAGATGGGAAGAGTAGACACCGAGGACTCCAAGAGCAAGGAGGGAGGAAGGGAAGGAGGGAGGGAGGAGGCAAGGGCTGAAAAACTACCTGTTGGGTGCTGTGTTCACTATTCGGGTGGCAGGAACATTAGAGGCCCAAACCTTAGCATCACTCAATATACCCATGTAATAACCTGCAATTTAATATTTTAAGTTAAATTGCAGTTTGTAACTATGCTGGAGGGGGAATACTTAAATGCTCCTTTCTGCTCAAAGTGGGAAATGCCTTTTGCTCCTATAAGAGTCACATCTATCTGCAAAGAAACTTCTCTGTCTGGTGCTTGGCATTTTTACCTATTCTGGTGCATTAAAAATGAGTAAGCCATACTGAATTTAATTTAAAAATTTTAAAATACAGATTTTATCTCATTTTCTTTATCACTTATGCACATGTGCGCTCTTGCTCTCTTCTGCTAATACACGTGTGTAGATACCTATGTAAATGTATGTATCTACACACATTTTTTTCTAAATCATTTAAGGGTAACTTGCATACATCATGTCTCTGTGTGCCCAAATTCTTACGTGAATAATTCCTAAGAAATACAGTTAGCAACTTCAGCAAGTTTAACATTGATATTTACTATTGTAATCCAATCTTGTCAGTCAATTCAATACTGTCCTTTATGCCATTTTTTCCCTTCTTGCATTTAACTTTAGTCTCCTTCAATCTGTAATATTTCCTAGCCTTTCTTTTTCTTTTATGACATTGATATTTTGGAAGAATAAAGACCTCTCCCCACTCTTTTTAGTAGAATGTTCCACATGTTGGATCTGTCTGATGTTGTCTTGTGATTAGACTCAGGTTGTAGATATCTTTTTACATATTCTAAAATGTGGAAATAGTATTCCATCCAAAAGATCAATGTAAAACAAAATTTAGGTCACACAAAGTTTGAAAGAATTATTAGAAGCCAAAATGGAAAACCAAAATGCGTTGTAGAATCAACTTCCTAGAAAATGTTTAGGTTAAGATAGTTTTTCAATCTCTCAAGTTACTATAGATGGGTGGTTCAACAACTGGATTTTCAAAAATCAAGAAATATCTTGGCATTGAGGTGAACCTAGGTGGTTTTGTTTAGCTTCATCATGAACACTGGCTCCCCAAAAAGCCAATGGTATCTTTCTGTAGAAACAGGATTTTTCTTTCAACTTCTGCTATATATATATTCAACAAACATTACTAAATTCTTATTATCCTGACATTGAGGTGGACCCTGGGAATACAAAGAAGGGCATAATAGAGACTTAATATGTCACACTGTTTATTAAAAGGTAATCAGAGGCTGACATGCCACAGAGGACAGAGCAGCTTCTACTGGTGTATGGTCTGTAACTGCACTGGATGGGGAATACCTAAATGCTACTTTCTGCCCAAAGTGGGAAACCCCTGTTGCTCCTGTAAGAGTCACATCTATCTGCAAAAAAACTTCTCTGGCTGGTGCTTTAAAAATGACTAAGCTATACTGAATAGTTTAGTACAGGCAATCCCTTTCAGAGACTGGGGGATAAGAGATTCTTTCCATGTTTGAATTCTTGATTTGTTTTGTACCACATGAAATGTTCCAGGCATTCGCCTTTTTTAAGAAAAAAGCACTAAATTTTAAATTATGTATCTGTTTTTGCATCATTTCCAACAGTATCACAGGTAAATGTGTAAAATTATTTTAAGATGGAAAATATTTTTTAAGTTTGAAGACAAAGCAACTTTGCATATTCTGATGCTATGTTCCTAGTTGTGGTTTTGTTCCTGACTCTTTCTTTAGCTTTAAGAAAGACTCTCTAAGACAGGGTCTTAAACAATTCATTTATTCTCAAGACTAATGTATGCTCAGCTACAACTTCATTTGTCTGGTTTCTGCAGGGAATAGTTTATTAAACATGGGGTGCCCAAAATACTATAACTTAAACCTGGAAATTAAAATACTAATATGCTGAACCTGAGATAATTTCTAAGAGTGCCACTAAAAATACTTCTATTTTTTTCCAAACACAACATAGGGGAATGGGTATTGGTTGTACCATGTAGATGTTCTTTAACTTAAATTGTATTACCTGGGAAGACTGGTAATTTTCATGTCATTCTCAATATAAGAATAAAGAAAATGTAATAGATATCTGTTCTAAATTCTATGTTGTACATTTTCTTAATATAGTAAATACTATGCCAAAGAAAAGGAGCTGTGATTTCATACTGTCAGAAATATGACTTAAAAGCACCTAGATAACAGAAGGGAATTCAACAAGACCCATGAATGTAATATAAGAGAAAATGGTTTTTTAAATTTTGTGACTAGGTATTATTTACTTCTATATTGGCAAGTATTGACCAAAGAAAAATATTTTATTGATAAAAATATATTTTAATCAAATAATTCTCTAGTACGACATTCAAAATAAGCTAATTTTCACAGTTTTCCTTCTGTTAAAATTGAGAGGAAAGAACACAGTCGATTTCTCTCATGCAGTTGAAACGCAGTTAACTGTAGTATTCTTTCAGACTAACTTAGTTATTGCACTACCCACGATAGGACAGTATTGGAAAGCATAAGGGAAATTCTTAATCTGATTATAAATGAAATAAAGATTACTTACAGGTTATTTCTTGTCTGTATTGTTAATATAGAATAAGAGTCGACTAGGTTGTCTTAAATTTAAAAATCCCTGTTGCGGCCGGGCATGGTAGGCCAAGGTGGGAGGATCGCTTGAGCCCAGGAGTTCAAGACCAGCGTGGGCAACATGGCAAAACTTCATCTCTACAAAAAATTAGCCAATGTGGTGGCATGCGCCTGTGGTACCAACCACTTGGGAGGTTGAGGTGGGAAAAGCACTTGAGCCCAGGAGGCAGAGGTTGCAGTGAGCCAAGATTGCGCCACTGTACTTCAAGCTGGCTGACAGAGCAAGACCCTGTTCAAAACGGAAAAAAATATCCCTGGTGCTGTTTACAGAGCTTAGAGAGCAGAATGTAAAGTGTTTAAAATTCCTTAGCACAATATATTATATAAAATTGCCAAGTATTTCTTTTTTATATCAAAACTTGCTAGATATCATACATTTTATATGATTCAACCTTAAACTGGCTTCTCTGTAAAAAGACTCTGTCTTGAGCAGGCACGGTGACTCACACCTGTAATCCCAGCACTTTGGGAGGCCAAGGTGGGTGGATCATTTAAGGTCAGGAGTTCGAGAACAGCCTGGCCAACGTGGTAAAACTCTGTCTCTACTAAAAATACAAAAAAATAGCTGGGCATGGTGGCACATGCCTATAATCCCTGCTACTCGGGAGGCTGAGGCAGGAGAATCACTTGAACCCGGGAGGTAGAAGTTGCCATTGCACACCAGCCCGGGCAACAGAGTGAGACTTTGTCTCCAAAAAAAAAAAAAATTCAATATATAGGCTGGGTGTGGTGGCTTATGCCTGTAATCTCAGGACTTTGGGAAGCCAAGGCAGGTGGATCATCAGGTCAAGAGTTTGAGACCAGCCTGGCCAACATGGTGAAACCCCGTCTCTATGAAAAATACAAAAAAAATTAGCCAGGCATGGTGGCAGGCGCCTGTAATCCCAGCTACTTGGGAGGCTGAAGCAGAGAATTGCTTGCACCCAGTAGGTGGAGGTTGCAGTGAGCCGAGATCGTGCCACTGCACTCTAGCCTGGGTGACAGAGAGAGACTCCATCTCAAAAAATAAAAAATAAAAAGATTTCAACGTACGAATTTGAGGGTAACAGAAGGTCAGATCATTTCAACCTTGAATTTCGTCCTCCAACAGCACTGAACGGCTTGTTATTTCCTTGCTCACGTCTGACTTTTACATCTTACAGTTGCATGTGCAGTGTGGTAACCACTACCTGCACGTGGCTATTTAAGTTTAGGCCAGGTGTGGTGGCTCACACCTGTAATCCCAGCACTTTGCGGGAAGGCCAAAGCGGGTGGATCACTTGAGCTCAAGAGTTTGAGACTAGCCTGAGCAACATGGTGAAACCCCGTCTCTACCAAAAATACAAGCATGGTCTCATAACCCAGTCTCTAAATAAATAATAGATTAAAATTTAAAAATAAAAAATTTAAAATACTGTATTAAAAAAAAAACCAAATTTGCTTCAATTCATTAAATTGGAAACTCAGTCTCTCAGTTGTACTAGCTACATTCCAGGTACTCAGTAGCCGCAGGTACTAGCAGCTACCTTATTGGAGAGTGTAGATACCAAACACTTCCATCATAGAAAGTGCTACTGGACAGTGCTGCCTTAAGCCCTTTGTTCTGTCTCCTCTCACTGCCCACCGCTCTCCCCTTTCTTGTCTATTTAAAGCATTATTTTTCAAGATTTATATCAGGTGCAAGAAACACTTCCCAGCCAGTCCTGTTTATTCCCAATTATTTCTGGGTTATAGTCCTCGAGTCTTCCTGGGTTTTTGGTTTTGTTTTTCTTTTTGAGACAGAGTCTTACTCTGTTGCCCAGGCTAGAGTGCAGTGGCACAGTCTCAGCTCACGGCAACGTCTGCCTTGTGGATTCAGGCAACTCTCGTGCCTCAGCCTCCCAAGTAGCTGGGATTACGTAGCGTGTGCCACCATTACCAGCTAATTTTTTGTATTTTTAGTAGAGATGGGGTTTCACTATGTTGGCCAGGTTGGTCTCAAATTCCTGGGCTCAAGAGATCTTCCTGCCTCCACCTCCCAAAGTGCTGGGATTACAGGCAAGAGCCACCATGCGTGGCCTCTGTCATTTTGGCATTATGCCTTTATTATTGACACTTTACTGTGTGAAAATTTGGGTTTACATATTTTGACTGTACACTTTTGAAATTTCACCTCCTAAATGTTTCTTCAATCTATCTACTTCACTCTAAACATAGTGGAAATGGTACAGGCTTAGGAGTCGAGCAGGTCTCGTTTTGAATTCTAGCCCCTCCACTTACAGTCTTTGTGACCTTAGACAGCTTTAATCTTGTTGAGCCTTAGTTTTTTAATGCATAAAGTAAGAATGATAAACTATGCATTCAGCTTTACAACGAGAGGCCACATATAGCATCAGAAAAAATAATAAATGTATTTATTTTATTTTATTTATTTTTTTGAGATGGAGTCTCACTCTGTTATCCAGGCTGGAGTGTAGCGGCGCAATCTCGGCTCCTTCCCAGGTTCAAGCAATTCTCCTGCCTCAGTCTCCCAAGTAGCTGGGACTACAGGTGCCTGCTACCATGCCCGGCTCAGTTTTGTATTTTTAGTAGAGATGGGGTTTCACCATATTGGCCAGGCTGGTCTCAAACTCCTGACCTCAAGTGATCCACCTGCCTTGGCCTCCCAAAGTATTGGGAATGTTATTTTTTTTAAAAGAAAAAATGCAGCATAGAAGGAACAAGTAAACAATAATTTAAAGAGTAGTGTGACTTTGTTTTTCTCCTTTCTGATTTGCTTTTAAATTATTAAAGTAATAGACATCTAGACAGCCTCCTCAGTTAAGTTTCACACAAAGGGGGACTCTCCAGTGAAGAAATTTTGGGGCTAGAGAGACTCCCATTTGCAAGTTGAAGAAGATTCCAGAATATATTCTTAAATATATGTACTTCAAGGCTGACGTGACCAGCTGTGCATCCAGCTATGCACTTAACATTTGCTCTTGGCTATCTGCTGCCGCCACCCTTATCCAAGCCCTTGGAGCTACACAGCCTTCTTGCCAGACTCCCTGAATCCGGGTCCTCCCTGTTTCAATTCATCAACTGTGCCTAATTTGCAAATCTTTGTTATTCCCTTGCCTAATGGTGTTTCTTCTTCTTCTTCTTCTTCTTCTTCTTCTTCTTCTTCTTCTTCTTCTTCTTCTTCTTCTTTTTTTTTTTTTTTTTTTGTGAGACCTAGTCTTGCTCTGTTGCCAAGGCTGGCATGCAGTGGCGCAATCTTGGCTCACTGCAGCCTCTGCCTTCAGGTTCAAGCAATTCTCCTGTATCAGCTTCCCTAGTAGCTGAGATTACGGGTGAGTATCACCATGAGGACTCAGCTAATTTTTGTGTTTTTATTAAAGACAGGGTTTCGCCATGTTGGCCAGACTGGTCTCAAACTCTTGACCTCAAATAATCTGCCCGCCTTGACCTCCCAAAGTGCTGGGATTACAGGCATGAGCCACTGCACGCGGGGCCTAATTGTTTTTTATCTTCCATTTCCAGTGCTTTCGTTGTACTCTTTTGATTCAACTTTAAGACCTTTAGTGTCCAAGTACTATCTTGACATCAAACCTTTTAACTATGCAGTCTCCCATTATTCTGGGGTTCCCCCTCCCCCGCTACAGAGGAAGATCTCTTTACTGTCCCATTAACATTTCACTCTCAGTCCTGTCTCCTAGTTTTTAAATACGTTGTATTTCCGATCGGGAACTCCTTTCCCCTGTTCTTCATGATCCACCCACCTGTCTTTTGGGATCTAACCCAGATCACGTCTCCTTCATGAAGTTTTCCTTGATTATTTTAATTTTCAGTACCTCATAATTTATAAATTATATTATCTTTGATTGAGTGTATATGTGTAATTATATATACATCGTCTCTGTGTTGCTAAATAACATTTTAAACATTACGGTCTCTTGTTTTCTATTGTCTGTGTTAATGTTATTTTTGCAAGAATGGATATTATGCTTTTTATTTTCTCTTTGGCAGGGCTGAGCACATGGTAAATCTTCAGTAAATGTTTGTTTCTTAAATAATGTGATAAATAGACTGGCAGACATGCATGACAGCATGTGATGGTAATTTTTGTAGGAATTTGTTTTGCTCATAAATTTGTTCACTGTTGATTGATTCATTTTGCATAGTTTGGGGAAGAGCCTTCCATTCTTTTCAAGAGATTGGTCATTATGTATTGAGCTTCTGGAAGAAATGTCGTGCTGGACGTAGTAGCTCCCTCATTACCAGTTTGTTATTCAGAAATGTCTCTCTCTTACTATTTTTCCAGACTCTTCTTTTCAAGATAAAAGGAAATCCTATTATGTTGTCGTTGATAGTGATGGAGAGATATAAAAACTTACAACAGCCCTATGAGAATAAGCAGTTCATTTGCTTGGCTATTCTCTAGTGTATGAGCATCACACCGTAGTATTTAGCATTGTAATGAACTCTATTAGGAGACATAAAAGATATGCCTGTACCTCAAAGAACATTCTGGTAGATATAAATCCAAATTATTTAAGAAATCACTAAAAATAGCGTGAATTTTGTTTAAGGACCCCACTAGTCTCATTCATACACACACTTGAGAAATTCAGAAAGCTAAAATTTCTGCTGGGTGTGATGGCAGGGACCTGTGGTCCCAACTGCTTGGCTGGCTGAGGCAGGAGAATCACTTGAGGCCAGGATGCTGTAGCGTGCTGTGTTCGTGTCTGCAGATAGCCACCGCACTCCAGCCTGGGCAACATAGTGAGACCCTATTTCTTAAAAAAGAAAGAAGGATGACTACTTCTAATTTAAAATTCCTGCTTGGATGGGAGACTATTTAGCCAGGCACAGCTAGAAATTCTATAACTATGTAGGATGGGAAAATCCCTTGCCACATACTATGTTTATAAAGTTATGACGTTATGATTTCTTTGACACCAGTACTGATTTAGCCTGTTGTTTTTACAAAGAAATAGTCCTGAGGGAGCACAAGAGGAAGCCCTAGTTTTAATGAAGTCGATAAGTTACTTATTGTTGGTCTCTGTTTAAAAAATAATAATCCTACAAAGTAAAGTTTTTAAAGAAAATAAGTATTGCATTTTAATTATAATAACTAGTGGGAAAAGAATTTTTCATAAATTTGCAGCAACAATTACTTGGGGAACAAACATTTATTCAGTATATGAATATGAGAATGATAATGTTAGTTATTGAGGGAGGTAGGGACAGGTTTGGGAGGGAAAGCCACAAGTATATTTTGAACACATTAAGTTTGAGATGCCTATTAAAAGTCCAAGTGGCTATGTCAAGTACATCAATTAAGAAATTATAGGGAAGACATTGGGATATAATAGTGATTTCAGCTGGGCACAGTGGCTTACGCCTGTAATCTCAGCACTTTGGGAGGCCAAGGCGGGCGGATCACCTGAGGTCAGGAGTTTGAAACCAACCTGGCCACATGGTGAAACCCTGTCTCTACTAAAAATACAAAAATTAGCCTGAGTGTAGTGGCTCACACCTGTAATCCCAGACTTTGGGAGGCCGAGGCAGGCAAATCACGAGATCAGGAGATGGAGACCATCCTGGCTAACACAGTGAAACCCCGTCTCTACTAAAAATTTAAAAAATTAGCCAGGGTGGCATGTGCCTGTAGTCCCAGCTACTGGGGAGGCTGAGGCAGGAGAATCGCCTGAACCTGGGAAGCGGAGGTTGTGAGCCGAGATCGCGCCACTGCACTCCAGCCTGATGACACAGTGAGTCTCCATCTCTAAAAAAATAAAAGAATTTGGCTGGGTATGTATGGTGGCGCATACCTGTAATCCTAGCTACTTGGGAGGCTGGGGCAGGAGAATCACTTGAGCCTGGGAGGCAAAGTTTGCAGTGAGCCAAGACTGTGCCACTCCATTCCAGCCTGGGCAACAGAGAGAGACTTCATCTCAAAAAAAAAAGGGGGATTTCAGTGTTTCAGTAAATAGTATCTAAAGTAATGTGACTTACTCACATCCCTCAGGAGCAGAACAGTAAGGGGGAAAAAAAGGTCCAGTCTTTGTTAATGTTCTTAACATTTAGAGGTCAGATAAAGAGAGACCAATAGAAGAACTGGCTAAGTATGTAGGAGGAAAATAATACGGTACCTTAAAAGTTGAGAGTGTTTCAAGGAGGGAATTATTAGCTATATTAAAGATTGAGTAATTAGCCAGGCATAGCTGTGCATGCCTGTAGTCCCAGCTGAGGGAGAAGGATCTCTTGAGCTCAGGGAGGTTAAGGCTGCAGTGAGCTATGATGGCACCACTGCACTCCAGTCTGGGTGACAGAGCAAGACCCAGCCTCTTAAAAAATAACAAAGATAAAAAAATTAGAAAAGAAATGTCTGCTGGATTTGGCAACATGAACGTCATTGATGGCCTTCATAAAAGCAGTTTTAGTGGAGAGTACTGAGAACTGATGCCAGATTGGAGTGGGCTAAAGATAAGTGGATCAAGATGAAACAGGCAACTACAGAGACGTTTTGTGGTCAGGAGGAAAGAAATGGGCCAAGGGTTGGAAACCACAGTGACAGAACAGTTTTTTCCCCTTAGTCTGGGATTATAGATTGTGTAGAACCTGTTTACATATGTGTATTCATGGGAGTGAGCTAGCTAGTCATAAATCTGTGGATATCAAAGCTTTGTGATGTTAAAAAAGATAATTTTTTTAAGTCCCTGCAGAATCAACTGTATACTTTTTTTTTTTTGAGATGGAGTCTCCCTCTGTTACCTAGGCTAGAGTATGATCTCAGCTGACTGCAACCTCCACCTCCCAGGTTCAAGTGATTCTCCTGCCTCAGCCTCTTGAATAGCTGGGATTACAGGCATGTGCCACCACTCCTGACTTATTTTATATTTTGTATTTTTCACCATGTTAGCCAGGTTGGTCTCAAACTCCTGACCTCAACTGATCTGCCCACCTTGGCCTCCCAAAGTGCTGGGATTGCAGGTATGAACCACTGCACCCAGCCCCTATACTTTTCTTTATACTGGATTTAACATTTCAGCAGGGCTCACTGCAGCCTTTACCTCCCAGGCTCAGGTGACCCTCCCACCTTAGCCTCCTGAGTAGCTGGGACTATAGGTGCATGCCACCATGCTTGGCTAATTTATTTTTTTTTTGAGACAAGATCTCATTCTGTCACCCAGGCTGGAGTGCAGTAATGCGATCATGGCTCACTGCAGCCTCAACTTCCAGGCTCAAGCAGTCCTCCCACCTCTCAGCCTCCTGAGTAGTTGGGACTATAGATGTCTGCTATTAGACCTAGCTAATTTTCATTTTTTTATAGAGATGGGGTTTTGCCATGTTGGCCAGGCTGTTCTTGAATTCCTGGTGTTAAGTGATCCTCCCTCCTCGGCCTTCCACGGTGCTAGGATTACAGGTGTGAACCACTGTACCCAGCCTGCATTGCTTTTTATTAATGAAAAAGAGTTCGGTGTATTCTGTCTAGTGATGAATACATATTGCTAGATAAAATTGTGTTAATTGTAAGCATTTTTAGAAGCTATCTGGGTGCTAAAACAATATAGGAATTCTGGTTGACCAAAATAGTAAACATTTTATTTAAATAATTGGAAAATACCTGCAAAAATCGTTTCAAAGTGTATTACGTTTCAAATTGCATTTCAAAGTGTATATATTTTGATGAGAAAATGAAATTATATAATTAAAAGGTGTCATAGCTAGTCAATCAACAAATTTTTATTAACTACTTGCTATGTTCCAGGAACTGTCTTCGGTGCTGATGATACTACAGTGAAACAGTCTCTGCCCTCAAGGAAGGCTGACATTTTAGGAGGTTGGGGAAAGACAACAAGCACATACTAAGGAAATGCTTATGTGCTGAAAAGTACTGTAAAGAAAATAAAATGGAATAATGTAGCAGAGAATGACTGGGATAAATGCTTTTGCTAAGCAGTCAGGAAAAGCCTCTTTGAGCTAAGATTATGTAATGGGTAGAGGAGACTCAAGTCAGTGAAAAGAAAAAGTGCACATGTCCTGAGGTAGGATTGTGTTTGGCTGGCAAAGGAAAATGAAAAGGTCTTGTGGCTGAAAGATGGAGTAATCTGAGAATAAAATGGAAGGAGCTGTTCAGAGTTAGTTGGCATGAGATTATTTGAGCCTCGTTGATTAGGGTAAAGAAGTTGGATTTGGGTTATTTATTATTACATTTTATTGCTTTTCCTTCCTTTCTTCCTCTCTCTCTCTTTTCCTTTCTTCCTTTCTTTTCATTCATTCATTCATTTTCTTTCCTTTTTTCTTCTTTAGAGACAAGGTCTCACTCTGTCCAGGCCGGAGCGCGGTGGTGCTATCATAGCTCACTTGGAGCCTCAAATTCCTAGGTTTAAGTGACCCTCCTGCCTCAGTCTCTCAAGGAATTAAGACTAGACTAAGGATTTCTTTTCTTTTCTCTTTTTTTCTTTCCTTTCCTTTTCTTTTCTTTTCTTTCTTTTCTTTTTTAAGAGACCATGTCTCACTTCATCCAGGCTGAAGTGTAGTGGCATGATCACAGCTCACTGCTGCCTTGACCTCCAGGACTCAAGTGATCCTCCCACCTCAGCCTCTTGAGTAGCTAGGATACAGGCGCACCACCATGCCCAGCTAATTGTTGTATTTTTTGTAGAGACGGGGTTTCACCATGTTGTCCAAGCTGGTGTTGAGCTCCTGGCCTCAGATGATCCTCCTGACCTGGCCTCCCAAAGTGCTGAGATTACAGGCATGAAACATTACACCTGGCCAGGTTTTTTTCTTAATGTGAATTCATTGAAGGGTTTAATCAAGGAAGGGGCATGATAAGATTTGTCTTAGATAGTTCAGTCAGGGCTAGGCACAGGGGCTCACACTTGTAACCCTATCACATTGGGAGGTTGAGGTGGGAGGAGCCCCTTGAGGCCAGGAGTTCAAAAACAGCCTGGGCAACATGGCAAGACCCTGTCTCTACAAAAAATTAAAAAAATAAAAAATAGATCAGTATGGATGCTATGTGGAATGGAAGCAACAAGACTCGTTCAGAGTCATCTACAATAGTCCACGTGGGAGATTATGAGAATTCAGACTTAAGTTGTAGCAGCAGAGATAGTAGGAAATGGTTAGATTCAGGATGTATTTGGGAGCAGTGCTGAGAGGATGTACAGATAGGTTGGATGTCAGTACAGATGGATTGCATATGGGGTGTAAGGAAAAGAGAATCGTTAAATTCAGCAGAAACATTTGTTAACATACCTGTCCTTATGTGGTGTCATATTAGATGACAAATATACCAATTGATTTAAACAGTTATGCCCCTCCTTCTTGGACCGTAATTTTTCATCACTTCTTCCCATTTTGGTGAATGTTTTTTAAGCCACCTAAATGATACCATAATTTTCATTCTAGCTTTTAAAATAATGTGTTTTAAAATAATTTTTAAAGATTTTGATTGCAAAATGAAAGAAACAAAGATAAGTGGTGCTAATTCCAATAAAGTATGGAGGCCATTGCTTTAGCAACATTCCTGGATCTCCTTTTGCTTAAGTGTCCAGCTCCTGGCACGTAGAAACATCCCACATTAAAGCTTCCTTAATTCAGAACCATCCCATTTCTTTTAGTGATGTCTTGTTTTGCTACCTTCGTGATGCTGAGTTCAGTTTTAGTGCCCATTTGTTCACCCTCACCTCTATTTTCAGATTATATTCTATTTGCCTTCTCTAGCATGATATAGTGATTCTGTCAGAGAATCATAAAACACTCCCTTCAGTAAGTCTTGCTACACTTTTATCCTTCTATCTCCCTACCTTCCCAGAAAGTCTTGAGACTTGCTGAAGGAAGCAGTCTTTGCTGAGGAGAACCAGGTATGGAAGCATGGTTACTAAAGATGAAATACATATCTGAGCACTTGTTCATATGGGGAAATGGACTCAAAACTTTTTCCTGCAGAAAATTCTGACTTTGCCTGCAGGTGTCTCCCTCCTCGTTAAGATGGCCGTCTGTCAGAGCAAGAGTCCTGATTGGGAACCCCAATTTCTGTTATATTAATAGATGATCAGCTTTACCACCTGCTAGTCTAACTTCTAATACATGTGGTTCTGTTCTTAATCAGCAATATAGAATACTTATACTCCCCAAGGATCAGCAAACTTTCTGCAAAAGATCAGATAATAAGTATTTTAGTCTTTGTTAGCCATATTACCCCTGCCCCAGCTACCCAACTCTGCTGCTGTAGTGCAAAAGCAGCCACTGACAGTGTGAAAATGAGTGAAAATGGCTGTATTCTAATAAAACTTTACAAAAATGAGCAGCAGGCAGGATTCAGCCTGTGGACCATTGTTTGCTATCCCCTTCTCTGGACTTGGTTAGACAAACTGTTAGTCTGTTCAGCTATCATCATAAGCTGGGCTGAGAAAAGTGCTATTTATGGAATATGATAAGAAGAGTCCACTATATGCCATTGATCTACAGCAGATGATAGATCTACTCCTCTAAGTAATCTAAGTTATAAGAATCGCTTCCTGGATCTGATTCCCTTTTTTGTTTGTTTAAAAAAAAATATGTGTATATGTATATATAGTATTAGGCAGGTAGACCTTCTGCTGTAAGTCTGCTTTGTCTACAATAGAAATGCCAAATAGGCCAGCATGGTGGCTCATACCTATAATCCCACTTCTTGGACAAGAGGATTGCTTAAGCCCAGGACTTCAAGGTTATAATGAGCTGTGATGCACTCCAGCCTAGGTGACAGAGTGAGACCCTGTCTCAAGAAGAAAATACCCAGTAGGAAGAATGGCCTCCTATAGCTGCTGGCTTCAAGGAAAGGGTGTCTCAATTCTAATGACAAATGGGGATTAGCTACATGGAAAAATATAGGCAGTGGATAAAGACAAGCTATTGAGCAAAACGATAGAAATTCTCAAAAAGATTTATCTTTGCTCTTTCTTGCCTCTTTGTATGTCATTCTACACCGTAATTTTATTCAAGTAAGAGTTATCAAATGTCTGTTATGTTCAAGGCATGGTGCTATGCATTATCTCCTGAGAATATTCTACTAGAAAGAAATGCCTGATATAAATGATTGGTATTGGTATTTGTTTTCCTGCCATATATAGTCCATTCTCTGGCATGTAGGAGATGCTCAGTAAATATTTGTGCCTGAATTAATATCTCCCATTATAAATCAATAAATTTCTCTTTTTTTGGTAAATTGCTCTCTTGTGAATTCTATTAACATGCATCAGTGGATGAATTTATAAATAAAACAAGCCATAGCTGATGTCCAACCAGGAGCGCAAGGTGATTCCAAATAGCCTGTGATACCTAACGATTTTAACAAGATTACCAAATATCTTTTTCTTTCTCATAGTGCCATATCCAGCACTTTAAATAAATACAGTATATGCATTTAGGAGAAAAGAAGTGAGAGCTAATTTGAGGGTTAGAAACAGGCAACTATTAGCTAGCTAACAAAGCAGAACTTATATGTCTTTTTGAACATCTACTCAGTTTCTGGTTTCTGATGTTCCATTAGAACTTTTTAAATGGAAATACTGTGAAATTGTAGTTACTTATATTTACAGATGAAAAACTGAATCCAAGAGAGATTAAGTCATTTATTTGAGGGAAGCCCTGATTTTCTCACTGTCTCTTTGTATCAGAAATAAAGTTATGGTTTGGGAGACTGATAGTTACTCGGGTATCCTATTTCTTTTGTCTTAAGTAAGATTATATATTCACTTGTATTCTTTTCCATTTTCTCCCAATGGAGCCGCTTCACTATTGTACCAGATGAACATGACTTCGTAAATAAGTCTTCATTCATTTTAAATGGTAGTCATTTTTTATTTCACTATAATCTATCTTTCTAAGATGCCAGCAATGGACTCTTAACCCCAGTTCGTGTCAGCTATCAATGTAAGCACATTTGACTGAGGAAACTAACATTTTTTAACTCTCTTATGTGCCGGGTACCGTGTTGTTATCATCATCAGTGCTAAGACTTAGTGTTGAGTAAATACTAAGTCCAGGCCTTTACATACATTCTCTTATATTCCTCACAACACTCTATGAGGAAGATCCTATTACTGTCCTCAGGGACTTCAATGAGGAATTTAAAACTTGTGGGTAAGATTAAATGTTTTATAAAATATCAGAGCAAGCTATGATATGAACTCAGTCTGTCTAACAGATTTGCTTTTCACATCCCAAAATGCTTCATGGTAGACTCATATTATAGTTGAGGACATTACAAAAAATAATAAATTGTACAAAACTAAGAAATGATCACATGCAGTCTTTTCCAAGAGTCTTTTAAAACCACACTCCACAATGGGAAATGCATTTTACATTTCAACCCAACACACACGTACACGTGTGTGACAAAAATAAAAATTGTGCCCTGTGATTTCTTTTTTTACTATTTTCTTTTTCGTAATGGATCATAACTTATAGCTTGAAAAGTAATGATATAATGTGATTCTGTCCTCAGTGTCTATTCTTACTATGACAATATGACACACAATAAGCCAGAGTTTCTTACCACTTTTTCTAGCCAATCTATTCATTAACTTATTTAAAAACTACATACATGTTAACTGTTTATTATGTCTCAGGTACAGTTCTAGTTCCCAGGACGTACAAAGACGAGTATGAGTCCATCCTAGCGCTTGGATTCAAATGGGCAAGATAGACAAAATTATAATAACCTGTGGTAAGTACTGTGCTATCCATATGAACAATGTGCTGTGGGAACAGAGAGGAGCAAGTAAGTGATTCTCCCTATGAATGTCTAAGAAAGGCTTCATAAAGAAGTGACTTAAGAAACAGGTCATATGGAATGAATGAGAATATCCCAGGTGTAAGAGAGAAGAGCATTCCTGACAGCAAACTGCATATGCAAAGTCAGGGAGGTTTGAAAGCATTGAACTTGTTCCAGCAACAGTAACAAAGAAGCTTAGTATAGCAAGAGTGTAGGTGTATATAGAGAAGCGAGGTGGAGTCCATTGAAGACCTGTGTACCTTGCTAGGGAGGTTAGACTTTCTTCTTACATGGTGAGAGGCCCAGAGAGGTTCCGAATCTAAGATATGTAAGATAGAATATTTGTGCTTTAGGATGACAATTCTGTCAGCTGTTTAAAGGATGGTGTGAAGAAAAGAGAGATTAGAGTTAGGAAATCCTTTGCATTGCTTCATATGGGAAATAAAGACTTCAACTAAGACAGGAGTGATGGGTATGGAAAAGATGGTCTAATTCCAGAGCTCAGTTCCATTCAGTTTGTGAAACATTTACTGACGTTTACCATATAGCAGGCTGCTAAACACTGTGATACCAAAAAAAAAAAAAAAAAAAAAAAAAAAAAGATCCTGGTCTCTGATCTTAAATTTTTGTCTAGTGGGGAACAAAGACACACCAACAGATCAGTATGATAATGGCTAAGTGTTATAATAAAGGCTTGCAAAAGGTATGAAAGGAGCAAAGATGGGTTCATAACCCAGACTGAGGTTCATAAAGGCTTCCTGGGACGGAAATGTCCAAGCGGAATCTAGGAGAATGAATGGGAGCTGGCCACGGGAAGCGAAGGGCAAGGACGTTGCAGGTAGAGGGCTGGGGAGAGTCAGCCTGAGGGTCAGGGAACCACCAGGAACTGCACAGAGTCTCATGCTGCTGAGCTCTGTTGGGTAACAAGTGACATAAAGGAGCCCGGAGTCGGAGTGGAAAGTTCACCTGTGTTCCTATAGTAGAACTTGTGGATTCATATGGAGCCTCTAAGTCATGCTAAGGAAGCTTGGACTTTATCCTGTTGGTGGTGGGGAGCCCACTGAAGAGTTTTAAAACATGAGGATGATGTGGGCAGCCTTGTGGCTTACGGTGGCTTATTCTGATAACGGGCAAGATAACAGTAGCTCACTTTCATTGAATGCTTATAATATGCAAGCTGTGTTGTAAGCATTATATATGTATCGCCTTGTTGAAACAACCCTGCTATTATTAGCCTCATTTCACAGGGAGGTTACTGACACACAGAGATTAAATAACTTTCTCAAATTTACACAGTCAGTGGCAGAATGAGGACTTAATCCCCCAGTGATCTGACAGTAACCCACAGTGATACTGCTAGGTAGATAGATGGGAGAGTGGCTGGACTCTAGGGAAGAGAGGATGATGAGCTACCCTGCAGTAACAGAGAAGGTCACTGATGAGTCAGCTTAGGCTGCCCCAGCAAAATACCATTGACTGGGTGGCACAAGCAACAGAAATTTTCTCACAGCTGTGGAGGCTGGAAGTCCTCCAGGTGCTATCAGGATTGGGTTCTGGTGAGGACGCTCTTCTGGGCTTATGTATCGTCTTTTTTATCTTTTTTTTTTTTTGAGACTGGGTCTCACACTGTTACCCAGGCTGGAGTGCAGTGGTGTGATTATAGCTCGCTGCAGCCTGAAATTCCTGGGCTCAAGGCATCCTCCTGCCTCAGCCTCCTGAGGAGCTGGGACCACAGGTGTGTACCATCGTGTCTATTTTATTTTCTTATAGAGATGGGGTCTCATTATATTGCCCAGGCTGGTCTCAAACTCCTGGCCTCAAGTGATCCTCCCATCTCAGCTTCCTGAAATACTGGGATTACAGATTTGAGCCCCCATGCCCAGCTCTAGTCTCTTCTTATAAGGACACGGATCCTGTCAGATCAGGGCTCCACCTTTGACCTCATTGAACCTTGATTACTCCTCAGAGGTCACATCTCTAAATACAGTCACATCACGGGTTAGGCCTTCGACATATGAATTTGCGGGGATACAAATATTCAGTCCATGACAGTGACAATTCTGGAGAATATTTGGAGATAAAATCAGCACACTTTGGTAATTGATTTGATGTGGGGAGTGAGGCAAAAGGAGGAGTTTAGGATGACTCTCAGGTTTCTCACAAAGATACAGAGGAGGGGTAGGCCTGTGGGGTTGAATGAACGGCAGTTTGGTTGAGGTTACTGTAACTTAGCACTTGGAAAGCTTCCAGGAGACAGTCTTGATGCTGATTTGAAGAAAGGCAGTGGCGTGTGTGGGTGGCAGTGGAAGCCACAGGCTAGGTCACATCACCTAGGGAAAACATGTAGAGTGAAAAGAGATGTAGGACTGCCAAGATGGAAAAATATTTACGAGGCAAGCAGAAGGAAGAAAAGGGAGGCTTAAGAAATAACAGACCTTTATCTCTGAATCCAAAGGAAGAGAGAATTCCAAGCAATAGGGAGTGGTAGACACATTCTTCAACCTCTTTGTATCAGATTTGTATTCTTAGGTGAGAAAGGGGAACAGGCTTAGAATCATAGCTTTTTATTGCCCAATAAGACCAAAGAGATGATTTTATAATTCCTTATTCTACAAACAAGGAAGCTGAAGCCCTACAAAGCCTTTTGATTTGTCTCTTTCATGGTAGAGATAGGACTAGAATTTAGGTCTCCCAAGCCTTTCAACTTTAATCCAGTGCTTTTTACAATATATCAAATAAAATCCGCCATTGTGGGGTTTGAAAATTGGGTCTGTGTTATTAAAAATTACACCAAATGGAGAAAGAAGTGCCCAAATTTTATTTGTATTTGCATTTGGGAAGAGGAAGACATAGTATAGTCCAGAAAATCTGTAAGACTTTGTTTAAGAGGAAAGAATACCAGTGCTGGCCTTGAATGGGGATAATGAGATTGACTAGTGGAAGAGGGCCTAGAGACAGGGATTCTGTTTTTAACATATTCAGAGTGGAAGTGGCATTTTGCCAGTAGCTTCTGTTACACCCTGAGCATATTAAAACAAATTTTTTTTAGAGACAGGGTCTTGCTCTGTTGCTCACGCTGGAGTGCAGTGACACAGTCATAGCTTACTGCAGCCTCAAACACCTGAGCTCAAGGGATCCTCCTGCCTCAGCCTCTGGAATAGCTGGATTATAGGCGGGTATCACCATGCCCCTGAGCACACATTTTTTTTTTTTCTTTTTTAAATTTTTTTTGTTTTTTTAAAGACGGGATTTCACCATGTTGGTCAGGCTGGTCTTGAACTCCCAACCTCAGGTGATCCACCTGCCTTGGCCTCCAAAGTGCTTGGATTACAGGCGTGAGCCACCATGCCCGGCCTGGAGCACACATTTTTAAATGTGACTCCATGTTAAGTTTTTTTCCTGTCATTGACTAACCCCATGTTAGATATGTAGCAGTACTATATTATTAGAAAATTAATTTTAAGTCAGTACCTTATTATAGGCTTGAAACTGACAAACCTCATTATCTGGGGAGAGGAGTGAGTTCTTTTACAGGATTTCAAAATTGCCTTCAGCCACGGAGACACCCTTAAGTGAAAATTTCCGTCAGTAACAGAGTTTATCTTAGAATTCAGTTAATGGAGTATATATTGAGTATCTACTATAAATGAACCACGATGTTAAGCACTTCAGGAGGTATTAATGAATTGAACAGAGTCCCCATGTAAGACATGCATGGCCTGTTGCTAGAGTGAAGGAACAATGTCATATGAACCTTTGGATTCACAGATATTTTAATTGGGTCAGTGTAGTCAACAGGGCCAGCACATCCTCTTCGGTACTTATTGAAAATAGGAGCTGACTTTGAGCTATATTTATCACTTTCAAATTTTAAAAAACACAAACTAAAGCAGCGTTAACCACCATCATGGTTTGTATGCTAATTGCTTTCTTGTTTTTATTAGCTGAATAAGCATGAACTTGACAACACAATATAAAAAGCTACTATTTTTTCATTTTGTAACTTTATGGCGTGAATATGTTTATGCTGATGTTTAAAATAATAAACATATGCACATCATGCAGATACTCTTACTCGAGTTTGTATTTTTGGTAGATTTTAATATATCAATTAAGATAGAATTATGCAGAATAACTGATTCCCCAACAGACACATCTTTGGCACCAGGCCATTAATAGAATTTTTATGTAGTATATGCATATTATAAAGGGTACATTATATAGAAAATAAACCAAGCTAGGTTCCTAGATTCCTAGGAACCTAGATTCCTAGATTCCTAGGAATCTAGGAACCTAGCTTGGTTTATTTTATGCAAATATTAAATTAAAAAGTCTAGTTAGCACGCAGTTAGCATCATAAAAATAATTTTCACATGTGACTATAGTAGTATCATTTTTGCATTAAGGACAGCCCTCTACAAAATTACAAAGTATGTAGGTATCTTGGCACAACCCATAACATTTGTTATTCCAAATATGACAGCTCTTACCACTGAAGGCAGTTCATGAAAAGTTTGATCCATAATTCTGCACTAATCAAGACTTTCAGTAGAATGAGCACCTTATCGCATTCATTTTTATGTTCCTATTTCCTAGCAGGGTCATGGAAATTAGCATTTCTCAATGAAAGTTTATTAAATGAATGCATTCTGCTAAAAGTAAACTTTAAGAAGAAATTTTGACTGTCGATAACATTACCGTAGTGCTATTATCATAAGAGAATTCATTTAGCAACCATTTATTGAACGTCATCTATGTGTAGACAGTGTGTTAGCACTAGGAATACAAAACTTAGTAAGACGAGCCTTCAACAGTAGGATTAGGGAACGGTGGATAGAAGAGGCAAAAGAACTTCAAATAGCTGTGATAAAGGGGAAAGATAGTAATGCTATCACAGAAACATCTGCAAACAAAATACTGTTATGGTGTTAGAAAAATAAAGAGTGCTGTGGGAGCCCAGAAGAGAAATTAGTTCCAGTTCGAGGTAGGAGTGTTTGTCAAGATTTCACATGGGAAGTGGCTTTTGAGTTAAACTTTGAGCATCTCACTGGCATCTTGGGCATCTCAAATCCACTGTGTCCATACGTGTATTTATCATTTATTAATAATTTTCCTCCACGTCCCGTTCATCCCTAGCCTGCATGTCTGATAGTCTTAAACATGACTACTGATACTGCTGGGTCCTTCCTTTTAGAAAATGCTATATTAGGCCTGGCGCCGTGGCTCACGCATGTAATCCCAGCACTTTGAGAGGCTGAAGTGGGTAGATCACTGGAGCCTAGGAGTTCCAGATCAGCCTGGACAATGTGGTGAAACCTCGTCTCTACAAAAAAATTCCAAGAAAAATTAGCCGAGTGTATGGGCACAAGCCTGTAGTTTGTGCTACTTGGGAGGCTCAAGTGGGAGGATCACCTGAGCCCATCAGGTTGAGGCTGCAGTGAGCCATGATCACACCATTGCGCTCCCACCTGGGTGGCACAGTGAGGCCCTTTCTCCAAAGAAAAAGAAAAAGAAAATGCTAGATTCATTTGACTCCTTTTTGTTCCCCTCCAGTATTCATTTGGTCACTATAGTTGTGTGAAGTTTTGAATAATTTCTATTTTTTTTATTGATAGGGTATGTATATAATGAAAAGCTTATCAGAAATATTTGAGTGTATCAGTCTACTCATCAAATATTTTTAAAAATTTTTAATTATACACAGAAATGTCCTACTTGGGAATAATTCACTCATTTTTTTTTTTTGCACATAAAAAAGTTCAATTCTGATTTCTAAAAATCAGAAAATCATAAAGAGAAGCTGTCCTGCTATACAATTATGACAGTATTTTTATTTTAAATGATACTGTCCTTCTAAGAATGTATTTCTGTTAATTTGTCCTTATCTCTATAGAACCCTAAAATTGTAGCACTGCTTTAGTGTTTCTAGAGAGTAGTAATACGTTTCTGCTGCCATTTGGAGGAGCCTGCATCACAGAGTAATGAGTTGAGTCTGACTTACTTACAAAGATGCCTCCTTTGAAATTCAGACCCCCCAGAAGAATTTGCAATCAAATTCCTATAATTAATGAATTGTGTCT
Source organism: Cacajao melanocephalus (assembly GCA_963573385.1). NCBI lineage: Eukaryota > Metazoa > Chordata > Mammalia > Primates > Pitheciidae > Cacajao > Cacajao melanocephalus. Next base: position 21,218 of record CAUYLG010056280.1, on the reverse strand, counting down.
TCTAGTTTCCTTTAAGTACTACATCTAATGGAAGTTACAATTACAACTTAATCATTTTGTAGAGATTCTGATGATGCGCTTATACCACTGAAACAAAAGATATCCTGAAAACTGAAAGTGAAACTGTCAGCCCTTGGCATCTGTAGTTAACAAACTACTTAGAGTTTTGTTGCTAGATATCTAGATAATTGTGAGAATAAGCCAAGAGCGTGGGAGGCTGCTGTGCTCTTCTAATGAAATGGCTTAAGTTTTGCCAAAATCCATGAAGGGTAATCACGGTCTCTTTTAATCCAAAGTTTTAAATAATACCCACAAATAACTTATTCTTTAGAGTGACCTTTGGAATTAGAGAAAGCAGAAATGTATTAAAATATGTTTCATTCACTTTTTCCTGATCCTTATACCAGAATCACTTTGTCGCTAAGAATTAGCAAAGTTCATTGGTAAGAGATTTACCCTTCTGATATCTTGCTCTGGTGAAATACTAGAAAAATGTTTTAAGAAGTAAAAGGCAGATGTGAGAGTTAAAGGAAGTTTCAGTTAGGAGAGTTGCATTAAAATAATCCTACTATGATCCTGAAGTCTTGAATTCAAATTTTGCCTTTGCTGGTATAATGCTAATTAGATATTTTACTTAATTTTTGAAATTTCATTGTAAATAACCCAGCTTCTATCAACAAAGTGAAGACTTTGCATTTAGAATTGCCTTCAAAATGCAATCAATTCCAACGTCATTACGAAATGTGGCTGAATGCTCTCTAAAAGCCAAGTTGAGCACTTTATCTCTGAGATGTCCTTGCATTCTATTGCAGTTATTTTCTGACATGTGTGTGGGAAGAAAGATATTTCCTACTTTGAGAGTTTATCAACACACTTACCCTAATACCATGAACAGCCCCACCTCTGCCTGGCATTGTTTTATACTTGCTGTCGTCACATTCATTCTTCAAGTTTTAACTGGAAGTCACTTCTTTGAAGTCATGCTTACTCTCCCATCATAAACTTGCAAAATTAGGCCTGAAGCAATATTATTTCCTTCTGAGTAATATCTGCTATTCGGGTATATACCAACACAGAAACAGCCTCAGGTGTAGTCTCACGGTGTAGACAGCTGAGTTTATCATACACTAAATTTACTAAAAGCAAATATAAACATAGTATTCCATAAAATTATTTTAATATATATACAAAACTCACTAAAATTGTAGGAATGTAAATATTAACTATTATGGTACTATAAAAATATAAAGTAAGACTTCTAAAATACATATATTCTTCATTTGTTAATCTTCCTTAATCTTGAACTGTTTTCATTTTCTGCTTAGCTAATCTTAGTTTTCTGTAGACTTGAATAGATTTAAATGTTTTTCATAAACCTGTTTGTCTTCAAAACCACTAGGCACTATGCCAGCTATTAAAGGTAGATTTTTATGCTACAGCTTAATGGTCCATGTGAAACTTGGCCATTTTTTGCTAATCCTGGAAGAGGGCTTTCTCACAATCTTATTATCTTTTTAAGTTGTCAGACTTCCTACATTGTTTTGTCTTACCAAAATCAAAATAAAATAATACAGAATAAAATGACCATATATATCAAAAATTTCCTTGTGGTTGTGTATTCCTTATCAGAATAAGATTTTTCTTCCACCATCCAGCTACTCTTATTCTTTTAAATTTGAATTTATGAAAATATATATAACGAACGCACACATTTATTCATGAGCCTGACTTTTGAACATGACTATTTTTAAAAGGCCTATGATACTATTTTTTCAGAATTGATTTATGTGAAAAATCTTACAAGAATATGAAAATGAAAGCACATTAGGTAATATATTTAGAGAATTGCCTTTAAGAAGAAGGAATTGCATGAAATTAGAACTCTCCCAGAAAATACAGAATACAGAACCATCATTTCTTTGGAGGATGGCCCTTATGTATTTAATGGTGTCTTGATAGAGTGCTTAACATGGTGGCGTGAAAAGATGGCCATTTAATAATAGCTTTTAATAACCAGGAGATGAACTTCCTTTGATATGAAGAAGTAACCAAAACTGTGCTTTTATTCTTATCATTCTGCACACAAAATCAGAAGTGTACCATGTAGAAAGATGATTTGCAAAAGCCCAGTTACATGAAGGATATGTAAGTAGAGCCCTATGTGTCAGCGTGTGGATGCAAATTGATCTAGTGGAACACTTACTGAAATTGCTTATCAGAAAGCTAAGTGACCATAAAGATGCAGAAGTTCCAAGTGAAAAAGTCACCTTAGATCAAGTAAAATGAGAATCCAGTTGTCCATTAAGGCAGTTTTGCAATGCCTGAAAGTTTTCACTAGCATCTGGAAATTCATAAGTGGATTTTGTAGAGAATGAGAACTTGAATCATTATTACTTGCTGTATTTTTTATTTTTAATAGAGAAAAAGCCTCACTATGTTAACCAGGCTGGGCTTAAACTCCTGGCCTCAAGTGATCCACCCATCTTGGCCTCCCAAAGTGCTGGGATTAACAGGCATGAGCCATTAGCATACTTGCTTAGGCAGAGCGTGGCTTCCAGGCAATGCCTCAGACTTCTTTTTCCCTCCTACTCTCTCTTGTGAGTCATCAAAACCAGTGTGCTGTCCTTCACTTACAAAGAAATCGCTGTTGACCCATCAAGGGGGAATGCACTGGGTTTGTAATCATCTGTTCTGCCTTCTCCCATCTTCCTCCTACCAAAGCCCATGCAGTTAAAAACTTCTAGGCAGTCTAGGGAACTGTTGCTGCTGGCTGCAGATCAGGATCTACAGAGATAAAATGCGTGACCTCTAGCCTCATGAACACAGGCACTGATTCAGGTTGTAAAGTATTTACGTTTGGTTTTGGTGTCTTAAAGCCTTCTTATTTACATTTCTTATCTAATCTTTCCTCCTCCTCTACAGTTTTCTGCTGCCTGGTAACTTATACTTTCTGCGCTTTATCCATGAGAACGCACTCTGGGAAAGGTAGTATAGGAAAGACGTTGATGTGATTAAGAGCAGCGGCTATGGAAATGAGACTCAGAGTAGTTCAACAAGTGAAGTACTTACATTGTTTTCTCGGTGTTCTCATCTATGAAATGGGGATAATGCCTACCTCCCAGAATCCTGTAGAGATTAAACAAAGTAAAGTATTTAAGGTGCTCAATACACTGTCTAGCATGCACAAATGCATGCTAGATAGCCAAAATGAAAAAGGAACTAGACTTGTTTACAGTAAGATTGATGTGTTTAACATAAGGATAATGTCTTATCCCACAAAAACTCACTTTTTTGACAGGATATAAAGACATAATCTCTAGTTACGGAATGAGAAATAGTATACAGTTGGTGGAAAGAGGCCATATTTGAAATGGCCTGTCCCAACACTCCTATAATCATATATCTGTTCTGCTTAATACACAACTACAGACTTTTAACAACCTCTTTTTGCTACTTACGACTTGGCTATGTCCTAGGATGAAGGAGTCTTGCTCTGTCACCCAGGCTGAGTGCAGTGGCATGATCTCAGGTCACTAGAACCTCCACCTCCCGGGTTCAAGCAATTCTTCTGCCTCTGCCTCCCAAGTAGCTGGGATTACAGGTCACAACACCAAGCCCAGCTAATTTTTGTGTTTTTAATAGAGATGGGGTTTCACCATGTTGGCCAGGTTGGTCTCAAACTTCTGACCTCAAGTGATCTGCCTGCCTTGGCCTCCCAAAGTGCTGGGATTACAGGTCTGAGCCACTGGGCCTGGCCCTATTTTTATTTTTTTATACTGTGTATTAGAGTCGTAATACTGCCACTGCTGTAACAAATGACACACAAACTTAATGGCTTAAAACAACAGAAATTGATTCTTCACAGTCCTGGAGGCCAGAAGTTCATAATCAAGGTGTCAGCAGAATTGGTTTCTTCTGGAGGCTGTGAGGGAGAACTCATCCCATGCATCTCTCCTGGCTTCTGGTTGTAGACAGTCCTTGGCATTCCTTGACTTGTAACTGCATATATGCTTCCGTCTTCACAAGGCCCTCCCCTCTGTGTCTGTCTCACAGTTCCTCTACCTTTCTTTTGTAAGGACAAACGTCATTGGATTTAGGGCCCATCCTAAATCCAGGATGATCTCAAGATTCACAAAGACCTTTTTTTAACTTTCTCCCAAGAAAGAGAGTCTCACTCTGTCACCCAGGCTGGAGTGCAGTGGCATGATCATAGCTCGCTGCAGCCTTGAACTCCTTGGGTTCGAGCGATCCTTCTGCCTCAGCCTCCCAACTAGCTGGAACTTCAGGTGCATGCCACCACACCTAGCTCATTTTTTATTGTTTATAGAGATGGGGGTCTTAATGCCTAGGCTTGGCCTCTCAAAGCTCTGGGACTACGGGTGCACGCCACTGTACCAGGCCCCATTTTTCCAAATAATGTCACATCCACAGGTTCTAGGGTTAACACATGAACGTATCTTTTCAGAGGGCCACCATTTGGCCCACTACATACTAGGTAAGAGAGAAAAAACAGAATCTGGAAGAATGGGAGGATGAGCTGGTATGAGAAACTACATCCTGAAGATTCCACCCAGGGGGAACACTAGAGCTTCACTGCCCATATGTTGTCATGGGACCATTTAAGTTAATTTTCTAGGTGTAATTAAGCACCTGCCCAATGGGCGAGTCTTCGTCTTTAGCTGCAGGAGCACAGCAGTTGGGATTTGCCCAATTGTCTTTTTCAAGTGTGTCAATGCTGTTTAGTTCCCGGGGAACTATATTTGGGTAAAGAGCAAGCAAGGGAGGTACCTTCATGTGGTGTGTGTCTGGGAGTCACGATGGGGTGTTCTAACAAGAAAGGGCTGTAGAAGATTTCAGGAGCTGTCAGTATGTTCCCCTCTCAGTTGCCTTACCACCACCCCCCTCTTTTCAGCAGGCATTTACTGGGCCTCAAGTGTGTGTGACTAGAAATTTGGTTAACAAGTGAAATCAGTGGTTGACAAGTTTTAAAGTAAGATTATGTTCTGGACATTTTTGGTTTTTCTTTGAATGGAGCACTGGAAATTGACTACAGGGGCTGAATGAGGAAAGATGAAGAAATCATCTAATTTTGTTCACCACAGTAGTTTGACTTGTGACCACAGAATGAACAGTGCTGATACCAGGGCAGTTTGCCTGAGACTTGGAACTAGTAACTCTACTAAAATGCTTTGGAATGGTAGTTCAAGAAAACCCAGAGTGGTAGAGAGCTGTGACTTTAGGATAAATTTTTCTACCAACTTGCATAGCAAGCTGCCCACCCAAGCAGTGAGTATTGCACAAATGTTTTGAAATTAAAATTTGTGTTCATCAAATCTCTAAACCAAGATATCCTCCATGTTAGCTACTACGTGATTCCTTTTCACATTTGTGGTTTGTATCACAGCTTCTATTTAGGTGATGTTTAACTAGCCAATTATTTCATATATTTCACCACTGTTTACCTTTTAAGGTGCTCTAATTTATTTTTATAAAGAACAAAATTTTGAGGAAGCAAATGACATGGCCTAAATGCTAGCTTGGGTGGGTATAATCTCTTTGTCATATAGAATAACTGCTTGTGGTCATGGTAAGAAGAGATGAAAATTAAATGCATGGTTTCAAAGTGGGTATAAATTGGATCAAGATATTGCTTCAGAGCAGGGGTCAGCAAACCCAGCCTGTTTCTATGTGGCCTACAGGCTAAAAATAGTTGTTACATTTTAAATGGTTGGGAAAAAATCAAAAGAAGAATATTTCATGGCACATGAAAAGTTTATGAAATTCAGATTTCAAAATTCAAGATTTAATGGAATACACCTCTTCATGCATGTATTGTGTAGGACTGCTTTTGCCCTACAGTGGCAGAGTCTGTAGTTGTGACAGACACATATGTGGCCCGGAAAGTCTAAAACATTTACTCTCTGATCCCTTACAGAAGAAGTTTACCGACCACTGCTGTAGAGCCTGTGTTTGATAAGATTGAACCTTAGTACTATATTGAGAAGATGAGTGTGTCCCCTCAAGCTCTAGTTTCACCTGACAAAAGTAGAGACTGACTGTATCAAATATGAATGGCAAAACCACAATTACTTTTGCACCAACCTTACTGGCTGCCAGGCTTCCCTCCTGCACACCAAGGGTGGAGTACGAGCCCTTGTCAGCTGGGCAATGTCCATGGTACTCAGAAAATGGCCCATAACCAAATGGGCCAGATAGGCAAGCCACCGTCTGAATAGGACCCTGCCACCAGCATCGCTGACAGACGCCCAGTGCTGCCAGTGCTGGGAATTATTTCTAAGTTGTCCTTGCATCTTTGCAAAAGAACCTCAAGGGTCATGGTCCTGGAAAGAATTTTCTGGTTGGCCATAGGCCAGCCTAGATCACAATGCCCATACCTACTTGTTAGAGATAATAAGAGAGTGAATGACACTTAACTCACTCTTTATTTGCTGCTTTTCACCTCACCCCTCCCATCATGATGCACAAAGAGATCTCACCTAAATGAGAAGGCATGCTAGGCAGCCAGAGAGTAAATATCAGACATCTTTTTTGCTCCTCTAAGTGTGGCCCATGGACCAGCACCATCGTTGTCCTCTGGAAGCATATCAGACATGCAGACCCAGAACTCACCTAATCAGAATTTGCATTTTAACAAGATCTGCAGGTAATATTTGCTTATGTTTTAAAAATTGACAAGCAATGCAAATGAAGTCCTAATTTGGCAGAATTTCAGGCAATATTATGAAGTGAAAGGAAATATTTAGGCAGTTTGGGTACATATATTTTTGGTTCTGGGAGGTTACCCAGAAGCATGACAGGTCTGCCTGGCAGTCTATGCCCCTGAGTAATGCCTGTTTTTTATAATTTCTTTCTTATTTAAGCCCTCAGATTTAGAACCTCCAAAATTATAGCATTCCCCTTGACAGCGCACTAGGAGCCCTGGTGGTAAAAGTGGCTGGTGAGACAGTGGCCATCTGGATGTGTGCATTGTTTGTAAATAACAGCTTGCCTGTGTAGGTCACGGGGCCAAAAACTGTTTTAAAGAGACAAAGGTGAGGTATTGACCTCTAATATAAAGTCCAAAGTGGAACTTTAATATGAACCCAGTCACCCTTGGATTCAAACCTTAGTTCTGTCTCTTATTTTGTGATTTTTATATAACATACATAACCTTCCTGAGCCCAAATGTTCTCATCTCTTAAAACGGGATTAATAATATAAGAGATAATCTATGTAAAGGACATACCATAGTACCCAGCCAGGACTATGTACTTCATTAATTATAGCTATCATGTATTTTAATTTGCTGCATCAGGAGGCCATTGTTCTTCATGCTTTTGTTCGCTAAAGTGTTGCACATTATCAACTCATTTTGCAATGGGATTGTTAGAACCACGAATGCTGAATGGTCTATTTCGAGTTTTAGAATTACAAATTCTTATGCATTGAACTTCTCTTTCTGCCTCCAGTTTCTGTACTATGAGGCATCATAGAGTACAGTTGTTTATATCATGGTCAGTTTGATAAATTGCAATCATGAATATTGGAGGGATAAGAGAACATATTTGAAAAACTACTGAATCCACTAAAGATATTCTTTAAATATGGCTTCTGGAATATTGCCACTACTGACCACAATAGAAAAATCTCAGCAGAACCTTTCATAAGACAGAATTTATTACTTTTAGGTGTTATAAACCTAAACCTAAAATTTACTTCCAACAGTCTTTAGTGGTAAAGATAAACAGATCTCTCCAAGCACAGGGCAGTGGTTTTTTTTTGGCAGAGCGGAGGGCGGGGGCAGGGGGAACTGAGTCTCTGTCTTTGTTGCTCAGGCTGGAGTGCAGTGGTATGATCTTGGCTCCCTGCAGCCTCCGCCTCCTGAGTTCAAATGATTCTCTTGCCTCAGCCTCCTGAGTAGCTGGACTGCAGGCATGAGCCACCAATATCTAGCTAATTTTTTTTTTTTTTTTTTTTTTTTTGCATTTTTAGTAGAGCCAGGTTTTCGCCATGTTGCCCAGCCTGGTTTTGAACTCCTGGGCTCAAGCGATCCGCCTGCCTCAGCCTCCCAAAGTGCTAGGATTACAGGTGTGAACCACTGCACCTGGCCCGTGGTTAGTTTCTTAATCGTGTCCTATAACTGATCATTTGTCCACTTTTCCTTTGAGAATATATCACCTTTTAACATTGATTCCAAAAAATGTGAACTGAAATTAATTTCTCAGCTAAAATGTTTTCGCCACAATGCCCCTGAATTTATTAAATTCCTTATTGAAAAGCAAGATAGGTTTTCCATTTACCATTTTAATTTTTATTGTCTTGTAAATTAAGGAACACAGTTATAAAGTAGAAACCCAGCTAATAAAGCTTAAACAAGTTGTTAATAAATGAACTGGATACATAAAATCCTTATACCGCATTTTCATTAGCAGTGAGGCATCTTTATCCTCAATTGATTAATTGTTTCACCCACATAACAGTTTTGCCAAAGACACCTCTAACATGAAGGTCCTAGGTTACTTTTAGCTAGAATCTAAATATAGAACTGCAGAAAAATAATTGTACTGGCCTTTGAAGTACATGGCTGTAATGTACCAAAAGAAAGAAATGAGCTTTTAATTTTTATATATTTATTTTTTTGAGACAGAGTCTCTCTCACTTTGTTACCCAGGCTGGAGTGCAGTGGCACAATCACGGCACACTGCAGCCTCAACCTCCTTGGGCTCAAGTGATCCTCTCACTTCAGCCTCCTGAGTAGCTGGGACTACAGGTGTCTGTCACCACACCCAGCGAATTTTAAAATTTCTTATAGAGATGGGATCTTATTATGTTGCCCAGGCTGGTGTCGAACTCCTGGAGTTAAGTGATCCTCCTGCCTCCGCCTCCCAAAGTACTAGGATTACAGGTGTGAGCCACTGAGCACAACCACAGAAATGTTTTATTAATAATAGCCAAGCAATATTATTACTATTGGCCAGGCAATATAGGGAAAATTCTATCAGAAATTAAATTTGTGGGGATTTTATCCCATTCTTTGAACAGAGAACATCTAGACACTTCTATAAACGCAGAAATCGATTTGACCTTGAAGCAGATCTTCCTTGTTCTAGTAAAACTTGCCTGAGTAATTGCCCTTAGAATTACTAGTTGTAATTCCTGCTGGAGACTAGTAAACTCTTCTGTTAACAGTACTAGAGGCTTAAAGCGCCGTGCTCTGGGGGCTGACACCTTTTTTACCCCCCAAACTATGTAGAACGTACATCCCAGGCCTGGCTCTTACATGGCATTGCCATGAACACTTGGACTATTTCCTTGCTTCTTGGAGCTAATCCTTTATGGTTTACTGATCTTGTGCCTTCCATAAACCATCTTAACCATAACCCTTTCGGAACACACTAGTTCAGATTCTAACAGAGGAAACCAGAATCTTTCCCGATGATTTGCTAGTTATCAAGGCCAAGCCTCTGCCATTGCAATAGTAATACTCCAACCAATCCAGCGCCAATCCTGTCAACTTCAAATGTGTTGGTCATACCCTGACCTCAGTGTCTCTAAGAATGAAGTCTTTGTACCTCTCAGATTCATAGCCCTGTCACTGGTATGGGACTGCCTTTCTTTTCACTATTGGAAATGGATAACTTAAACTCCTATTGTGTGAAATCATTCTAGAGAAATATTTATTGTCACTACATAAACTTACTTCTGTATAACAAAAACTCTAATGTAAAAGTAAGTGTATATAATGTAATTCATATACTTTTCATATAAGAGTATTTTATAGTCATTCATATAGAACTTTATATGTAAACATAAGTTTATATATAAATTTCATAAACCTCTCTAAGGAGTTTGTAGTGGTTATATATAATTTTATATATAAATTTACTTCTATATTAGCATTTCTTACACGGAAATTTATACAGTGACAATAAGTCCATCTCTTTTTTTGAAGTAGAGTCTAGTTCTGTCGCCCAGGCTGGAGTGCAGTGGTGCAATCTTGGCTCACTGCAACCTCTGCCTCCTGGGTTCAAGCAATTCTCCTGCCTCAGCCATACCTAGTAGGTGGGATTATGAGCACACACCACCATGCCTGGCTAATTTTTTTTTATTTTTAGTAGAGGCAGGATTTCACTATGTTGACCAGGCCAGTCATAAAGTCCTGACCTCAGGTGATCGGCCCACCTTGGCCTCCCAAAGTGCTAGGATTACAGGTGTGAGCCACTACGCCTGGCCAAATAGATCACAACCTAACTTCTGCATAAGAAAAGACACTTTTTTCTCTGACCCCATCATTAGCCAGGGAGATGATGCAGTCCTTTGCCTAATTGTATCTCCACATTTACTCAGAAGTTGGGGAACCAGTTGCTGATGTTTTACTGTCCTTCTGGCCCCTCCGCCATGATCTGCGTTTCCTGTGGATGGGATTTTTCTCTGATTTCCACTCTCTTGATGATCCACTTTCTATTCTGTCTTCCGGGTTTATGAACTCTATCCCAGCAGCATTTAAATCAGCTTATATATCTTCAGTCTTAAGGAAAACTTCCTGCTTAGCCACAGATTCCTTTCTGGTGACTCCCCTTTATTTCTCCTCTTTATTTCCCCTCTTCAGTGTCTCAGAAGAGTGGTCTACCCTCTGTTTCCACTCATCTACTTCTCTCTCCTCAGTCTCCAACCCGGTGCCATCTGTCATCGTTCCTACTACTTCTGTGACCTTTTTCTCTCAACAGGGTCTCGTCACCAGTTGGCCGACTCCTTGGCAGCAGTGTTCTTCCTTTAAGAACGTCTTCTGCCTCCGCCGTCCTACCTGTCTCACGACAGCGGCTCAGTCTCCTATGTAAGCCTGTCTTGTGTGTTGTCATCACAGCCCCACTTAATGTCTGCGCTCCTCGGGAACTTGCCCTAGTCTTTCTTCTCATTCGACACACACAGGCCAGGCGATCTCAGCTACCTCCATGATCTTAAGGCCATCAGATAGAGTTGCCTCCTCCTCCTGAGCTCAAGACTGGAAAGTCGCTGTTGACTCTTCCCTCCTTTGTGAGAATACTGCCGTCTGTCGGCTGCCCTGATTCCAGAGTCAGGTTTTCCTCGTACTTTCTTACCAAATGTGTCTCAGTCTTCTGAAGTCTGTCACTTTCTTGCGTAGAGCCCTTCAGGTGTTGGAATTCAGTGTGAATTATAAATTTAGGGGGTACGTGGCTTGCTCCCACTGTGGTGCTCCCTTCCTTGCACTAGCTCCAGCTATCCTTATCTTACTCTTTCATTTCTGCAGACCTCGCTCTGTTATCTTACGCTGCTGGAGAAAAATGTGTATAACCTGAAGCCATTCTGATTTATGAACTCCAGCCTCTGCTGGTCTAAGAAGTTATTTCAAATGTCCATCGCTCCTCAACCCTTCAGTATTGTCACCTTTCTCCTGCCAGTTGAGTTCGCCATCTCCTTCATGGAAAAAGAAAAAAGTGAGTCTATCATGCTAGAATTTTCTGAGCCTCTTCCTTAACACTTAGAAATTTATCTCCATGGGAACCTATCCTTCTTCTTTATTCTCTGTCCTAGGGTAAGAAAGATGCTCCTGCCTCTTTAAGTCCAACCTGATCCCTTCCCAACTCTTCAGGCATGTGTTTAACTTCTCTATTAACACTGGCTTTTGTCTCAAGTGGTCTCATCCAGTGTTATACTTTATACTCTCTGGGAAGAAAAACAGCCCCTCCACTCCACATCATCTTCTAGCTACTGACCTAATTCTCCTAACCTTCAGATGCGAGCTTCTTCAACTTCAGATGCAAGCTTCTTCAAAGAGTAACCTGTAATTGGGTATCCCTACTTCCTTATGCCTGCTTGATGACTCAACCCACTGCAGTTAGCTTCTGTTCCCTGATGGAATTGTTCTTGCTAAAGTTACCAATAAGTTTCATATTTGCCAAAACCAATGGCTAATTTTTAACCTTTATCCTACTTGGTGCCTTCGTGGTATTAGACACTGCCAACTACCCCACCATGGAACATTTTTCCTCCTTTGATTTACATGACCCTAGTTTTTCCAGATGCTTCTGTCTTCCTAGCTTTTTCCTTTGCAGCCTCTTTGGGGATGTCCTCTTTTCTCATTCATTCACTCAACAGATGTTTATGAAGCTGGATCCTGGAGCTGCAGTGGTAAGTGGGATATAATCTCTACCCCCACTGGTGCAGGATGCAAGAGAAACGAATCAAATAATTACACAAATCACTGTAAACAGTTACACATTCTGGCAAATGCAGGGAGGGGTTGCTTTGGGGGTCTGATCCAGTCTCAATGGTGAGAAACACGTGACATCTGAGTCATGTGAAGGCATCATCAATCGCACTATACTACCTTTCCTGCTTTTTGGGAATATGAGATTTTGGTGAATGAATGCGTATTCATCTTAGTCATACTCTTAATTATTTAATAATTGTCAGTCACATACCCTTTCATAATCTGCTGTTTCCAAGTGTAGATATTTTTAGCCTTTTAATATACACCCTTCTTCTCAGTCCCTTGTTAGTAGTTATGGTAGACTTGGGCTGAAATACATTTTTGTAAATCTTGAGTTCAGTTATGCCTTAGTTGAGCAGCAGCAGCTAGAACTTCCCAGAATTCCAGGTGTCCATCTATTTGCAGCTGAATTCCATCCGCTTTCTTAAAAACTGATTTCCCTATGTGGCTATCTAAATTTAGATCTCATGTGTTAGAGCAGGCAGCCTACTACAGGCACATCTCTGAACACTCCTTTGTGATAATCCATATTGCTGAAGAGGTGTGGGCAGAGTACACAGTTGGTTTGAGTCTGGCCTTCATCACTTCATATTTTGACAGGTTATTTAAATTCACTGGCCAAGGAAGCAAAACTAGCAAACTAGCATTGAAACTTGGGCCATCTTACAGGGGTTGGGAGTTTACCCTGTAACATAAGCCATTGTCTTGTAAGCAACCATTGTCAATGGTAAGGAAACATTCTCCCACAGTGTGCTTCCCAAGCCACTCTAGAAGCACAGGAAGCAACTGGCCTTGGAGTGAGGCCAGTGCCTAACCTACCTTGCTAAGGAACGATCTAAGGCAGTGCTTCTCAACAGGGGTGATTTTCCTTCCACCCCCATCCCCCACCCCAGGTACATTTGGCAGTGTAAGAAACAGACTCACCTATTTCTAGAGAAGTCCTTAAAAGGTATTTTTAAAAATTAAAAGTCACTGTAGATTCAGAGTTTTCTGGGAAAGGATACAGATCATTTATTCATTCAACACATTCTGAACACCTGCTATGAGTCACAAGCCAGGGTTAACCTTCCACAAGTTTGCTCCTTCCCCTCAAGGAGACTATAATCCCATCTGCATTGGTGGTCTTCAGATTTTACCATGCATCAGAATCCCTTGGAGGCTTGTGAAAAACTCATTTCTGGGCCCTACTCCCAGAGTTTCTGATTCAGTAGGTCTGGGGTGGGGCCCAAGAATTTGCATTTCTAACAAGTTCCCAAGTAGTATGAACCTGGTTCAGGATCACACTGGAAAACCATTGCTCTAGGGGACTAAGGAAAGAAACCTCCTTGGTTTTGAGGATCAACATTTGCAGTATCTGTGGGACACTTGAAAGGTTTGATTGTATCTGTCAGAATGTCTTTGGAAAAAGGAAGATTTCATAGCCCATGGCTGTTAGAGACGGACTTGGTGTTTCACTAACAACTAGGTTTATTGCTAAAAGCCCAGACAATTTAATGCCTGTTTCTCTAAAGCCAGCAAGGTTGAACATTTTTTCATCTTAAAAAAAAAATCTTTTTTACATGACTTATGTTTTCATTTCAATTATTTAAAAAAAAAAATTCTGCTGAGGTCTTGGTGAGCAAATGGTTTTAAACTCCACACTTTTGGCTAAGAATGAGATGCAAGATATAGACACTAGTTCTTAAAATTCAGCACTGTTCACTTTTGCCAAGTGAATATAAACTGAATTGCATCATATTACAGAGAACAGAGTATCTAGAATATTGTTTTCTTTTTATTGTTTTTACCTTTCCATTGAAAAATTGTTTTTACCTTGTAATCAGGCAATCAAGGTAGCAAGGGTTAAATTTCTAGACTACCACAAATTAGAATTCACAAAGAAAAGCTTTCTGATCCATATTTGTCTGGGAAGGCTCCAAGGGAAACACAAGAAGCAGCAACTCAAATCCTGTTCTCTTCATTATCCTTTTTTTTTAATAGCTCTTGCATGGGCTCGGTTTTTGGAAGTTGTATGCTGCTAATTTAGGTATATATGTCATTACAATTTTAGCATGGATCCTTCTCAGGCATCCACAAGAGATGCCAGACATGTGAAAAAAGGAGGGAGCCAAGCACAGGAACCTCAGGGACACTGGCATAACTGTTCTAGAGTCAGAAACTGCATGAACACATATGGAATTGATAGATCGGAGGTTAGTCTGTCCTGTGCCCTGTTTCACTCTGTCCCCAGTGTCCCCTTCTCTTTCCATAACTGTATTTCATATAACTCTTTCGGTGACAACTAGAGCCATTAGGTCAAAGACTAAAAAGAGGCAAGGTTGGACCAAGTTTAAATAAGAATCAGGTAACAATTAGCTTTATGATGGTTAATGAAATCGTTGTAAACTCTTCCTCTGGAAGTGTCTTGCAAAAGCTGGTTGTTGGTGAAGTAGGATGGAGAGTTGAGGGATTGAGTTAGATGACCTCCAAAGTCCTTTTATCTACAAGGTGGATTTGTAAGTCTAGGATTCTTAGGTCAACATGTATTGGAGTGCAGATATGGACAGAGCTCTGTGCTAGGCACTGGGCCACAAGACATGAAAACATGGTCTTGACCCTCAGAGGCTTGCTCCCTAATCAAGGGGACCAGGTAGACAGACATTTAAGTAAAACAAAACAAAATAAAATAAAAATGCAAAGGAACCTAGACTAGGCATTGTTTCTTTTTAGCTCTGGAACTCGTGTTGAGGAACACATTGATTACTTTTAGGGTTAAATTCTAGAACTGAGGAGCAACTTATTTCAGTTAGAACTCCCTATGTAAAGATAAAGATGGAAACATGGAAAAAAATACCGTTAAAAATGTGGAATTTAGTGCAAATTTTATTAGACTACAAAAACATATCATACAATTATTATTGTAGATATATTTATATAAAGTCATAAAAGTTATGATCTTTGAAAAACATTAGCGTAAGAAATAATTTTGTTAATTTATTATATAAGTAAATTAACTTCCGTGTCTTAAGGATTCAATTATATGGTTTTTTAATTTATTTTTTAAATTGACAAATAGCAATTGTACATATTCTTGGGGGTACATAATTATATTTCCATACCTATAATGTATAGTTATCAGATCAGGGTAATTAGCACATCCACCATCTCAAATGTTTATTGTTTCTTTGTGTTGAGAATGTGTAATAGCCTTCTAGCTATTTGAAACGATGTATTATGTTGACTATAGTCATTCTACAGTGCTGTAGAACACTAGAACTTACTCCTTCTATCTAGCTGTAATTTTGTATCTTTTAACAAATCTCTCTGTCACTCTCCTTTCTCCCTACCCTTCCCAGCCTCTAGTATCCTCTGTCCTACTTTTTACTTCTATGGGATCAACTTTTTTTAGCTTTCACATATGAGTGAGAACATGCGGTATTTAACTTTCTGTTCCTGGCTTTTTTCACTTAAAATAATATCTTCCAGTTTCATCCCATTCTATGAACGATGAGATTTCACTCTTTTTTATGGCTGAATAGTACTCCATAGTGTGTATAGATCACATTTTCTTCATTAATTCATCTATTGTTGGATGCCTAGGTTGACTCTATATCTTGGCTATTGAGAATAGTGCTGCAATAGACATGGGATGCAGAGGTCTCTTGGTTTTACTATCAGTGATTTGTTTTGTTTTGTTTTTGTTTCTTGAGACAGAGTTTCTGTCTTATTGCCCAGGCTCGGCTCACTGCAACCTCTGCCTCCTGGGCTTAAGCAATTCTCCTGCCTCAGCCTCCCAAGTAGCTGGCATTACAGGTGCCCACCACCATGCTTGGCTAATTTTTGTATTTTTAGTAAAAACGGGGTTTCACCATGTTGGTCAGGCTGGTCTCTAACTCCCAACCTGAGGTGATCTGCCTGCCTCAGCCTCCTAAAAGTGTTGGGGTTACAGGCACGCACTACCGTGCCTGGCCTCAATTGCTTGTTTTAGTGAATTTTTTCTTGGGAAGACATACTGATATCTCCTGCTTATTGACAGCTCTGGCAGCAGCTTCCAAAAGCTAATTTTTCTGAGGTCTTTGAAGCTTTTGGACACTTCTCCCATTGGGAAAATAGAATTTTTCTTTTGAATAATTCTCATTTCCCGCTAAGCATATAAGCAACCTGGAGTATCTTGTAAGATCCATACAGATTAATATTTCAAGCATAATAATCCTTATAGATTCCTTTTTGATGATGGAGAATGGTTACGAATATAAGTTTTTAAATAAGGACTACTTTTGAGGCCCCAAAGATTTGAAAATCTTAGTTATAAACAAAACAACATTTTCCAATGAGATATTGATATCTAAACTAGTTTTCTTAAATTTGTCATTCAAAGGTTGAGAATTTCTTCCTGAAATTTAGCCTTAATATAGAAATGTGGTTTGTCTTTTCATAAATTTAGGATGATGATTATAATTCTAGGCATTGTTTATTCTGTATATTAGTTAATAGTCAATGTACTAGTTAGAATTGTGGTTGCTAATAGTCACAAAATGTAGCAAAAATGTGAGTACATGAACCCATCCCCAGGAAACTGATGGGACGAGCAGTAAATTTTAAGAGAAATGGAAGAGTGAGGATGGCTCCTAAGCTGGACAGATACCCATTGGGGTTTATTATAGTCAATCATTACTCTAGGAATTTGTGTATATTCTACACGTGTATATATATGGTAAGTTTCTAATTACCATACTCCTAAAAGTATTACCTTAATTATAAAGTGAGGAAAATGAGACTGAGAGAAGTTAAATTATGTGCCCGAGGTCATGGCTAGTGAATGGGCAAACTTGGTTTCAGAGTCAGGTCTGTCTGGCTCCTAAGCCAGTGGTCTTTTATGTTACCACATTGTCTTAGTCTGGGCTCTCCTGAAAGCAAAGCCTGTACCAACGATTTGGATGTAGGGAGTGTATTTGGGAATAAGACTGTGGAAGACAGAAAAATGACCCCTGAAAGGAGAGAAAGCCAACCCAAGGGTCCCTTTCAAATTGCCAACCATTATGAATATCTGCTACTTGGTCCTGTGGGAGCTTCTGAGGAACCTTGTAAGGCATCTCAGAATTGGCCATCCTGGGCTAAAAATGAGACAAGCATTCTTCTATGAGCTCCTGTCCCTCAGTGGTCAAGGGCAAGCATACAGGTCTTAACTGTCCCGTTTCCAGATTGTGCATGCCCAAGTGCCAAGTGGTTCCCATGCGACTCCTGTGTCACGGCTCCAACATAGCCCTGGGGCCAGAAACCAGGGCCAGAGGCCAAAAGCAGGTGCTGTGAGGCTGCATCCGCACAAGGCTAGAAGAAGCCCACACACGCCTGGGCACCACAACAGTGTTTGAAATGAGGGGTGAAATTGAGAACACATGATATATTGCCCAGAATGTTTGGAGACACGCATCAACCAGTTATACTGAGAGAGTGGAATGAGACTCTTCAATGTCTCATCACGCATTCATTCATTCATGTATCCATTCAGTCACCAACAAATGCGGGGTAGTATATGAAGTGCTAAAAGAATTAAAATGAGTTTCAGATACTACAGAAAATAGACAATATGATAGTATCTAAGTGCTTCAGTAGAAGTATACAAAAGGTAGTAAAAGTGTAGAAGAGAGATACCCAGTGTGCTCTGTGTGTGGACAGAGAGGGAGTGTGGGGAGACGGGAGGTCATTTTCCTAGAGCTTAGTCTTGAAAGACAAATAGAAGTCAGCCAGCTGGGGAGAAGTATGAGCATCGACTATATATTCAAATTAAATTTTGGTATTTCAATATTAAATTTTCCTAAGTGTGATCACTGAATTGTGGTTATGTAAGAGGGTATCCTATTTTTAGGAGATACTTGCTGAAAATTTTAAGAGTAAAGTGTCACAATGCCTGCAACTTACTCTCAAATGATTCAGCAAAGTAAATATTTGGGGACAGAGAAAAGTGAGTGAATACAAATGTGGCAAAATGTTTACAATTGGTAAATATAAGTAAAGGATATGTGTGTGTTTATGGCACTAATCTTACAACTTTTGAAATTTTTCTGAAATAAAATGAGGGGAGGAAGTTAACTGAGGGCTATGGGCAGAGGTTGGAGAGGAGCAGTCTGGGATGGGCTCGTGAGAGGGACACCAATGCTTGAGAACACTTAAAGCATTTTTAAAATTACAGCAGTTGGCCAGGCACAGCAGCTCACACCTGTAATCCCAGCACTTTGGAGGCCAAGGCAGGAGGATCACTTGAGCCCAGGAGTTAAAGACCAGCTGGGCAACAGAGCAAGACCCCGTCTCTAAAAAAATACAATATTAAATAGCCAGGCATGGTGGCACATGCATTTGGTCTCAGCTACTCAGGAGGCTGAGGCAGGAGGATTGCTTAAAGCCCAGGAGTTTGAGGTGGCAATGAGCTATGATCGTACCACTGCACTCCAGCCTGGGCAACACAGCAAGACCCTGTCTCTAAGAAAAATAAATAAATTGCAGTGGTTAAGGGGACACGGTAGGACATAAATGCTCACGATAGAGAAACAACAAAAGTGAGACAAGAGAAGGCAGTGATCTGTGCTAGAGTATTGGGCTGCATCCTGAAGGCCTGGGTGACATTTAATAATTTCATGCATTTTTTGTGTTCTAGATGGTCACTTTAGCAGCAGTTTAATAAGAATGGATTAGAAAGGGCCAAAACTGTGGCAGGAAGATTAATTTTTATGTTATTACAGTAGTTAAGATGACAGATTCTATAGGCCTACAGGAAAATGGTGCCAAAGATAAAGTGAGGACAGCTTTGAAACTGCAGAGGGCAGAAGAGTCAACAGGACTTCGCAATTCCCTCCACCCAGTGAGTTCCTAAGAAGATGGACTTGGTTCAGTTCAGTGAGTCTTTTACACCCCAAAGAGAAGGAAGACTTGTGGAGGAAAAATTTACTTTTAGAATGTATTTAACCATGAAATAATGAATCAAGATGCTTGGTTTTTACATCAGGGGCTTATCACCATGACTAGTACTGCTTACAGTATAGTAGGTATTCAATAAAATTTTTTAGACTGTGTTTAGAAATCATGATAGTAGATGGTAAAATGCTTTCTGCAGTTGCTGATATGCAGGGGAAGTATGTCGTATATTTTGTTAATGTTTTCTCCCTGAGGGCTAAGCATTTGGTGAACATCTGTCTTCTAACACCTGTTGGACGGGTTTACGTAGCGATCTAAAACGAACATGTGCCAGGGTAGTGCCATTTAAAGTACCTTCACTTTTTAGAATCTATCAGATGTGTTTAGAGTCAGTTTTGACTTCCACCAGCTAGTTTTCTCAGTTTAGAAAGTACAAGTATTTCTACTTCTTAGTAAATGTAATATATGACACTTGAATTTAAAGAATGTGCAAAGTAGGAAACACATTTCATACAACTTGAATTTTCAAATGCAAACATTTTCACTTGGGAGTGAGTCTTATTCTCTGGAACAAGAATGACAGAAGAGATACAGTACCAAAGCCAAGCTCACCTAGATACTTCAAACACACAGGCAAAAGAGGAGGTAGCCGGGTGTGTCATCAGAGTGTCCCTTAGCATGGGGGCAGTTCTTTTGGCAGGTGGTGAACTGAGCAAAGAGGCAAATGAATGATACAGAGAGATACAGAATGTTACAGAGAGAGGATCCCTACATCAAGGAAATGCGACAAATACCAGGACTCGATTTAAATTCTATGTCTAAGACCTTTCCTTCATATCCCTCCTACCATGTCAGGGAGGCTATGTACTCTCATTCCATCCAGCCATTAGCACTGGTCACACTGGTAATAGCTTCTCATTGTCCACTTTCCTCCTTGGTCTTTAGATAAGCCCCCTGAAAGCCACCCACCTTTGCGTTCCTAGTGTTTAAATTGGTCCCTAGCACAAGGTCAGTGTTCTGTAACTTTTGCATACATGAATGAACAAATGGACAAATGAACAAACATGACTTCCTAAAAGGATATCATAGCTCTTGATAGTCGTGACAGCACTAGTATTAACCTTTGTTTTGTAATGAATTTCAATTTAATGTTAAGGAAAACATAGGATTTTAAAAACTAGTACATACACCTACACATATTTCAGAGTCTTTCTAGTGAGTTTGAATATTAATTTGTAAAATAATCCAATCTGACATGCTTTAAAAATCGTGTTTGTGGCCAGGTGTGATGGCTCACACCTGTAATCCCCGCACTTTGGGATGCAGAGGCAGGTGGATCACCTGAGATCAGAAGTTCAAGACCAGCATGGCCAACATGGTGAAACCCAATCTCTACTAAAAGTACAAAAATTAGCCAGGCATGGTGGCAGGCACCTGTAATACCAGCTACTCAGGAGGCTTAGGGAGGAGAATCGCTAGAACCCAGGAGGTAGAGGTTGCAGTGAGTCAAGATTGCGCCACTGCACTCCAGCCTAAGGGACAAAGCAAGACTCCATCTCAAAAAAAAAAAAAAAAAAAAAAAGTAGTGGTCATGCCAGGCACAGTGGCTCATGTCTATAATCCCAGTATTTGGGAGGCCAAAGCAGAAGGATCTATTGAGGACTGGAGTACAAGACCAGCCCAGGCAACATAGTGAAGCCCCTGTCTCTACCAAAAAAAAAAAATTACTCAGACATGGTAAGCTGCACTTGTAGTCTTAGCTACTCAGGAGGCTGACGCAGGAGGACCACTTGAGCCCAAGAGTTCAAGGCTGCAGTGAGCTGTGATTGTACCACTGCACTCAGGCTGGGCAACAGATGAGAATCTGTTTATTACTGTAAATACTATCATTATTACTGTGAGAGTAATAGCATTTAGTACTAAGTTGTTGTTTTAGGATCTCTGAAATGCAGGAATGCTGCCCCAACCTGGTCAGACATTTCTGATTCTTCTTCTTCTTCTTTTTTTTTTTTTTTTTTTTTTTTTTTTAAGACAGTAAATAAATATTTTCAAAAATAAGGGTTTGAAGGGGGCCAAAAACCGCACACATGAGCCGTTT
>CAUYLG010056279.1:0-108586 GCA_963573385.1 Cacajao melanocephalus | reverse complement strand
CCGCCGGGTGAGCTGTTTCTGGGGGGTTTACCTGGAATCTGGTTGTCCCCGTGCCCGGGCCCCCCCACTTGGTGGGTTTACAGGCAATCCCCACGGCCCCTGGTTTTTTTTTTTTTTTTTTTTTTTTTTTTTTTTTTTTTTGAGATGAGGCCTCACCCTGTCACCCAGGCTGGACAGCAATGTCAGCTCACTTCAGCTGAGATTTTTGTTGCCCAGGCTGGTCTCAAACTCCTGAGCTCAAGCAATCTGCTTGCCTCAGCCTCCCAAAGTGTTAGGATTACAAGTGTGAGCCACCATGCCCAGCCGATAATGGTAATATCTAAAGGATGAGAAAAGCAAGGCAGAAACAGAAATCCCAGGGAGTGTTCAGAGAACAGTAAGTCATATAGCGTGCCTGCAGTTTAGTGCACATATAGTAAGACAGGGGAAGAGGAAGCTGGAGAAGTAACTGGGATCATGTTACTGACAGACTTTAATGGCAAGTTGATGAATTTGTCCTTAAAAAGATGAAGAATGCGGCACTACCCAGTGAAGCAGGTAAGATGCTCATCACTGGAGTGAAAGCAAATAGGCTAGTTACATAAGAAATTAAAAATGAAAGACAACAAAATTATTACTGCTGTAAGCTATTTGCATAACAATACACAAATGATTTTCTGTGGAGAAAACTCTACTGCTCTTGTACAATAATTGAATCCAATATTTTTGTTAATTTCAAGCTTCTGTGATTCATGAAAATTATCCAACTAAGTAGTAAGTGTTTAAGACGGATCCTAGGTGTATAGCTACCTTGTATTGTGAGAGTTTAAGGAAGTTGGTTTCAGAAGTAATCACATTGTTCCTGATAGAGATAGTCATATTAGAATATACTTCCAGGTCCACAGAGTTTAGTAACTACACACATGTGCACTTTGCACCTGACACACACGATAAAAGGGAATTCGCCATCCTAGAATTTATGGAGATGTTCGTAAAGGAGGTAGTTAAGAAAAAAGAAAGTGACAGGTTATGGACCAGGAAACCCAAAATCCAGTCTTGTTTTGGCACTGAGTAACTGTGAGACTTTGAGCAAGTCCCTTCCCTTGTTTGAGTCTCAGAAATCTCATCTGTTAAACAAGAAGGATCTTACCAGAACAAACTAAGGTCTGTCTAACCACTTCTCTAAGCATCGAAGGTTTCAAGCTGGCAGCCCACAGGTCAGATGTGGCAGGCAAGCTGTGAGGGACAAAGCACTCACAAACAAAAACAAAAAGACACTGGTGCTGAAATATTGGAAGATCTCACATAAAAATCCAGATTTTGTACTCTTTCTTGAAAACCCAGAAAATCTGGCAATATGAGGCCTACATCCCCACATGGCCACAATCTGCTGTGGCCAGGCAGGCATTGCCCCTGATTGACCTAACCTATTTAGTTGTCTAGTTTACCAGTCTCCACCCTCTGCCTTGCTCATTTGTTACCTGCTTGACTCTGAATCTGTGACCCTTGCCATACATATAGGAAACATTCCCTGTGTTTACTCACTCTATAGATATATGAGCCTCGCGCTGAGCCAGATGCTGTAAAAGAAATAAGCATTAGACATATCTACTTGAGAAATACAAACTCACTGTCAGAAATAACAGATTTGAGAGTGGGATTTCAAGTTATGGCAGAAGATATTATTTCAATTTTTAAAATATGGTAAGAGATGGATCTGTAGCCTAGATCAATATTTTTAGGAAAAAGAATACGAATATTTGGTAGAAAGTTCAAGCTTCTTAAGTAGAAGACACAAAGTCAAGACTTTCCCTATACAGTAAACCATTAAGTCTACAGGCTCTTTGTAGGATCACAAATGCAAGGCACTGCTGGCAGGCAGAGGGCTGTTCATGAATGCAGATGCTAGCCCCAGTCATAAGGATGCTCCTTGACTACTTCAAATATGAAAGCAACGGACCTGAAAACTGAGATCAGATGTCACTGAGGCGCACGCGCATTTAAAAATCCAGGTTCTGAGAACAGTGACCTAAGGTATTAACTCTCAGTCATGTGTGGACCAGGGGATCATCAGAGTCTCTGGTCATTCTGGTCCTCTAAGACACATCATGGTTCTCTGCTTTGTCAGACTCCTGTTCACGCAGGATTTTCAAGGAAACAAGATGTGCCTTCGTCATCTCATTATTGTCATACTCTCTTGACAGTAGTTTACTGCTGTGCTGTGCTGGCCCTTAAGCGCTTGTTATCCTTGGAAGACGTCTTTGTAAATGATGCCATTGGTATTTTCCTTCATTGCTAGAAATCAGGCAAGTATAGGAAACCACAGAATGATTGAGTATATATGAAATTCACAATTTATCTTTTTTTTTTTTTTGGTTCATACAAACTGTAAGAAACGGCATTAAGAAATTCACAATTTGTAACAGCAAATGACAGCATGAATACCCATTAATAGAGACCTGGTAAGCTGAATGACAGTAAAGACACAAAATATTCTGCAGCTGCAAAAGAGAATGAGCTGGAAAGCTACTCAGCAATAAAAAGGAATAAGCTATTGACACACATAACAACTTGAATGAATCTCAAGAAAATTAAGCTGAGTGAAAAAAGCCAAAATGCCAATCTCAAAAGGTTACATACTATGTGACTTCATATTTTTAACATTCTTTAAATGACAAGATTATAAAAATGGAGAACAGATTAGTGGCTGCCAAGGGTTAGAGACGGGGGAGTGGGGGTACTAGGAGAAAGGTGGGGGTGGTTACACCAACTTACATATGTGAAAGAATTGTATACAAATATACCCATACCATATATTCCATGCCATGAAAAGAATAGAGATGCAGCTGAAACAATTCCTAAAATTTTTCAGTAAACCTCTTTATATAATAAAGGTGCCTTTGGAAAAGTAAAGAGGGAGAGAGAGGGAAGAAGAAATGGAAATATTTTCTAGATGATCTGAATGACCTCTAAAACATATTGGTAAAGGAAAAATAGTAAGGCAGTGTGTGTACAAAAACCAGGTAAAAACGTTAATACCTAATGCTTATCTACACAATTTTTCTGAACATTGGTTGCCTCTATAGATGTAGTCATGGGAGGCTGAGGGTTAAGATGGATGGGACACCTGAACCTCCTGAATTTTGTACCTTTATGAATATATTATTCACAACATTACTCTCTTCCTATGTGAAAATCAAGGTAAATCAATGATTCAGTGCCCTCACCTTTGTTCATATTTGTGGTAATGGCAACCACTTCCTGTTACTACTCACCCTCCTCTAGGTACTAAATTACCTTTTGCACCTGAGCCTCTCAAGCCTCCATACTAGTTCTGAAAATCAACGTCACTGGTTACCTGAAAATGCTTCTGAATAATTACTCTTCCAACACACTATACTTTTACCTATGACATAGCTCAGTCTATGATAGCTGATTATAAAAGGTGACAACTGTCTTCAAGCCAGCTGGATATTTTGAATTTCAAAAAGAATGTGTGAGAACAACTGAAAAAGTAACAATGACTAGCGATTTTTGAGCTTTTACTATGTGCTTGGTACTGTGCCAAGTAGCTTACATGCATTATCTCAATGTTTAATAGGCATACTTTGTTGTTTTCATTTTATAGGCAGGAAACCGAAGCTCAGGTAGATAACAATATTTCAGCTGGGCACAGCAGTTCATGCCTATAATCCCAGCACTTCAGGAGGTGGGCGATCACTCTCGCCCAGGAGTTCAAGACCAGACTGGGAAACATGGCAAAATCACATCTCTTTAAGAAAAAGAAAAGAGAGAGAGAGAGAGAGAGAGAGGGAGAGAGAGAGAGAGAAAGCAAGCAAGCAAGCAAGCAAGCAAGCTGGGTGTGGTGGTGCACACTTGTAGTCCCAGCTACCTAGGAGGCTGAGATGGGGGAATCACCTGAGCCAGGAAGTCAAGGCTGTAGTGAGCTATACCACGTCACTGCACTCCAGCCTGAGTAACAGAGCGAGACCTTGTCTCCAAAAACAAAAAATTTGCTTAGGGTCACACAGCTTCTAAGAGAAGAACCTGAACTTGTACTAGGGTCTGTCAATACTAAAAATGGGGAATCGTTCTCCTCCAGTGGTTTAGTAAAACTTACCTCAGCTGAGAATCTGTTGCTTTTACAATCCTAGCAATTAAGCCAGGCTCTAGACACCTATTACCAAAATATCTGCAACATGCACAGTTAGCAGGATAAAATACTTAACACAAATGCTGAGGGGCCTCCAAAATAAGAAAACCTAAATTGAGATTCTTAGTCAATCCAATCCAAAATTTAATAGTTGGTCGCCAGATGAGATGGCACCTACTTTGGTTTGCTCAACCAATGATCAGAACTTTTTCATAAGGAAAATATATCCAACCAGAAAATTTAAGATTTTATCTTTGTCAATAAACTTCCGGATTAAACACTGATACCTGAATCAAACTCAAACTTATAGAAAATTATATTAATCAATTGTCAATAGACTACTTGTGTATTATTATTAAAGGCTTCTGATTTCTCTAATCAGTCCCTGAATTATTTCAAATATAGCACTTAACCCTAAATATTCTCAAACAGAAAAATTTCTGGGTCTCATCTACTGAATTCCTCACACAGGAAGTTTACAAGTAAAGTTGGATCACTGAAGTGAGAGATTTCACTTTTAGTTTAAAATGTCTGAAATCATCCTTTATAGAGCTGACCAAAAAAAAAAAAAAAGAGAAAAATCTGAAATACCCACCAAGGTATCAGAAACCTTCCCCAACACAAGATTATTTTAAGTTACACGACACCACAAAAGATTTAAAATATGAGTAAAACCAACAACTTTCTAAGAGAAGAAAAACAATATTAATAAAATTAAAATAAAATGCTAGCAAATAATGGAATCCAAGATTGGTCTTCTGCATTTCCAGGGCACCTCTTAACAAACTTAAAATATTTGTATTATCAAGGCATTTTATACCCACACCAAATTTCTTCAAGATACCTTGGATTTCCTATCCTATTCTCCTTCTAGCACTAATGTAAGTGCAAGAATTTCATAAGTCCCACATTGGACGAATAAAATCAATTATCAATTGGCTGTCTCTATTACTCTTTTTGGTGCCAAATCTATCTCCTTGCATTGAGGCTGTTATACCCACTTTCTAAAGTAGGAGCACTCAATGTTCATTCGCTAAGGTCATGTAATCTACATCCTCTGAAAACTGGCAGAGGCTGTTTCTGACTCTGTTAACTCTTCCCCAGCTCCCCAACCCTGCCCTGATATAAGAGCACAGACATAAAGCCATGGCTGTAAGGTGAAAACACACACATGCAAAATTACCCACGATTCAAAGTGATTCATGTGTTATCATCACTCATTTCATTGGCATTCTGACTACTGTCAGTTAGAACGTCCCAAGGTTAAGGATAACTGAAAGCATCCTGCAGAACATATAGGCCTCCATTTCGTCTAAACTAGAGAACACATTCTGGAAGTTTTTTGATGAGAATAGGTACTGGGCAGCTTTAGAAAGTAGTAAATGAATCTTTGTACAATAATTCTATTCGGCTATTTTGCGACATAATAAAGGCGCTGAGAAAGATCAGTACACGTAAATGTATAGTAGGCCAATAAGCAATCAAAATAGCTTATTAAATAGTACAAACAGCGGAAGTTATTTAATGTAGCAATTTATACATTCAATATTGACTTGTTAATGAAATGTCTCTTTTGCTTAAAAATTCAGATTTTCAGGGAAGATAAAAGTACAGAAAGTTGTTAGAATTTCCATTAAATTGGAGTAGTCAGTACTATAATATTTGTTGAACCCAAAGTGATACTATTAAAATGCTAGTAAATATTAGCTCTATTCATACAGTCTTTAACGTAGGTCATAAAAGTAAAAGATTTTTGTCTGTGGTCTGAAAGAGAATATTTCAAATTATTGACGTCTTCAGTGAACCCATTTAGAAATTGCTGAGCTGGATTACAAAATGGAAATGATGCTTGAGGAAGAAGGCTCTCATCTTCTTTCATGCTAAAAGATGACTTTGCAGAATGAAAAAAGGAAGAGTCCCTTTTCAGTGTTTAAATAGAAATAATATTTGGGTTTTATCTCTGTGTTCTGGGTTCCACCTGGCATTAACCACAAGAGAGGAAATTCTGTGCAGAAGGCCATGCTTTCCAGTAATGAACAATCTGGCAAGAACCTGAAAACCTAAAGGCTTAAAGATTACATGCCAGAGTGCTCTGCATCTTTATATTCTTTCCCAGCAATCTTCATTTAAAAATCCACAATTCAAGTTCAAAGTAAGGCAACAAGCTTGAGTTCCATGGAATAGATCAGTTCTGTCCACCAGGATTCAAACCCAGATCAGGAAAAAATAAGAACCTAATATAGCATAAAAAGAGAAAGTGAAAAGAGGAAGGAAGGAAAGAAGAAAGGGAAGAACAGAGAGAGGATCAAAAAAAAATTTTAAATTAAGCATCATGTTACAGAACAGATATGCCCCAGGGAACTGACGAATATTTGAACTTGGTTTATCAGTCTTCAAGACACAAAGATAGAGAAAGAAATCAGCTATAAAACAAAGATGAGTGTTTTGAACATCATTTGAACCTTGTGTTTTACAACATATGCTACGGATTCACTGAGCCATATAATATTCAATGAAAAAGAGGTTGTGGATGTTCAGCTAGCATTTAATTAGGACATACCATATTTAAAAAGCAATAAAAATAAAATTAAGAAAACGAGAAAAGGGCCCATGCTGTATAGCCCATGAATCTCATCGGCTTTATCGTGAAAGTTTATTGTTTTTAATCCTAGTACAATCAGCTACCAGTTACATACAGTAAAAAACAGAAACAGCCACAAAGCAATGATGATATAGTCTGTGACATTGTACAGTGGAGGAAATATTCTCTGTTGGAATCCTCCAGCGGACCCCCACCTGGCTTCAGCAGTTAAGCTATCACTCCCTCCCTCCCCAAAACAGATAAAAGAAAAATTAACATCTTGCTTGGGTACAGCAAGATTCTAATACCTCTTGGGGACACTGGAGGACTTTAAAAAACTAAAGCAGTAGAAACAAAACAAAAACGGAAACGTGGAAGCAAGGTGACACACAAAGAAGCTCCGTGAGGCCTTGGCTTCAGATCACCTCAACGCGAACCACCTGAAAAGAAAAGAAAAGGCTGTCACACCTGGAAAGAACAGACAAAAAGTTCAGTAGCCCTTAGTAGAGTATCATTTCACTCCTTCCCAAATCTATAGAGTCCAAGTTTTTCTCAAGGTTTTAATTTTTGTAAGTGAGCCAGGCTGTAGGAAATGGCTTCCTTTTCTAATAGTATTGTAAATGTTAACAACTAGCACATACTTACTCTTTTAGAAGTATAAAATAACACAAGAAGAGAGCATTTTTGGCAAAGCATGCTGTCTTCTTTATCTCAATCCCTTTGAAGCAACCACACAGTAGGTTATTTATACGACTGTGTACTCTTACCTTAGAGGAATAATGACTCCGTTCAAAAACTAAGTCTCATATATATTTGGTTCGATTGAGGGCTTTTTCAGCCAGGTGACCACTTTCATCTGTGATCTTCTCCCAATCAGTCTGTCCGACCACAAAACCTATGGCCCTTTTCCTATCTGCATCCTTCTTTTCTTCCAGGTCTGCCCATCTGACCTAAAAAGAACACAGCATTAGGCTGAGCTTAAGGAAAAATAAATACTCAAAGAGCCCCCTCCCTCTCTGGACAGCCTAAGGAGTAGAATGACTCGATTGAAATCACAAGTTTAAAAAATTAAAAACCCAGGAAAACTGGGAAAAGCCATTATTTTAAGTCACAGAGTCTGGTCAATCCAAGTCCTAACCATTCCAGCTCCTGAACAGATCAGCTCAATCCTGTCCTCCTCTCCTT
Source organism: Cacajao melanocephalus (assembly GCA_963573385.1). NCBI lineage: Eukaryota > Metazoa > Chordata > Mammalia > Primates > Pitheciidae > Cacajao > Cacajao melanocephalus. The sequence goes on along the minus strand of CAUYLG010056279.1, from coordinate 100,688 downwards.
CTCCTCTGCCATTCACTTTTATTTAATAATTCACTGACCTCATTTTTTTTTCACCTGAAGCAAAGCACTAATCTCTAACTAGTCTTCCTGTCTGTACTCACCTCCTCCAGATTCATGCTGCCAGAGTGATCTTCCTAAAACACACAGTTGTGACTCTCATTTGCTTTAAATCCTTCCCCTACCTACCAGGTAGAGTCCAATAACTCAGGTCCCTCTTGATCTGACCCCTACTACTATTCTGCAACATCTCTGGCCAGTGCCTATGGCATTTTATACAAATGATACAGGCTTCCTTCTAGTACTTGGAGCATATTGCACCATTTCATGTCTCTAACTTTCATGTAAGTACAGTCACTCTTCCTGAAATGTCTCTTCCCTAACCTTATCCACCTGGCATGAGTCTAGTCATCCTTCCCTAACTTACCCCTTTTTCCTTTGCCAATCAAATAATCACTGCTTCCCACATAACTGTAGGAAGTCTGCTTTTGAACTTCCATGCTGTAGTGTAAATATCCATTTACAGATCTGTCTTCTCTAACAGACTATCAACAGCCTAGATCAAAAACTGAATTTTATTTATTTCTACACAAAAATATTTCTTGAAATTTAATCTTAGAGGAAACAGTAAGCTGGTATTATTACTTTCATTCATGAGATGAAGAGACCAAGAAACAGACTCAACTGACATCATTTATGGCAAGATTACAACTACAAACATATGGATCAGGGATATTTTCTATTGGTACTCTGATTTTTAAAATATATAAGTTCTTACATATTGCGGTTTTAAAAAATTTTTTATAATTTTTTTTTTTTTTTTTTTTTTAAGAGTCAGGGTCTCATTATGTTGCTCAGGCTGGTCTTGAACTGCTGGGCTCAAGCGATCCTCCCACCTTGGCCTCCCAAAGTGCTGGAATTATAAGCATGAGCCACCATGCCCAGCCACATATTATGTTAGTATGTTTTTAAAAGTATATGGAGATAAATATATTCTGTAAAAGTTCAGATTTTTTTTTTTTTGGAGACAGAATCTTGCTTTGTCGCCCAGGCTGGAGTACAGTGGTGCGATCTCAGCTCACTGCAACCTTCACCTCCCAGGTTCAAACAATTCTCCTTTCTCAGCCTCCCGATTAGCTAGGACTACAGGCGTGTGCCACCATGCCTGGCTAATTTTCGTATTTTAAGTAGAGACGGGGTTTCACCATATTGGTCAAGCTGGTCTCCAACTCGTGATGTTAGGTGATCCACCCGCCTTGACCTCTCAAAGTGCTGGGATTACAAGAGTGAGCCACCACACCTGGCAAAAGTTCAGATTCTTAAAAAGAAACTATGAATCTGTTGCTTGCACTACATAGTACCAAAATCTGCAGAGAATGTATTTTAAATATGGCTTGTGATTTATTATTTGTGACACGGAGAGGGAACCAGAGCATGGAAACACCACACTCTTTACCCTGGACCTGGAAATGCATTATTGCTCTAATGTACGCTAATTACTATTTGCATGACTGGCAATGAAATGACTAGGCTTCTCCTAACACTAACCACCTGGTCAAAGGGAGGAGCCACAGTAACAGCAGTGGGAGGAAACTGGAACACCTTACTTTTCAGAAAGTAGATTTCTAGTGTATAGAAAACCTATTGCTCAATGTCTTTCACGGGCCTTAGTAAGAAGCCTAATAAATAACGTGGGCTTCAATATACAAAAATCTTTGGGTATTCTATCCATCAATGCTGAAGTACTTATTTTGATTAATTCATATATACAGCTAGGCACAGTGGCTCACACCTGTATTCGCAGCACTTTGGGAGGCCAAGGACGGCGGATCACTTTAGCCCAGGTGTTTAAGACCAGCCTGGGCAACATGGTAAAACCATGTCTCTACTAAAAAATACAAAAATTAGCCAGGCATGGTGGTGGGCGCCTGTAGTCCCAGCTACAAGGGAAGCTGAGGTGGGAGAAATGCTTGAGCCTGGGAGGCAGAAGAGGCAGTGAGCCGAGATCGCACCACTGCACTCCAGCCTGGTAAGAGAGACCCTACCTCAAAAATAAATAAAATAAAATTCGTATATACTCTCAGCTCCACTTTGGATCAAGGATACACATTTTAGCGGAAGATCATTGTGGACTAAGTCTTGGGCATTTATGTGAAAACATACTACTGTGCTGAGGCTGCCCTGGGAATGGATTTAAATTTGCTGTGGGCTGCTTACTTTTTTTTTGTTCAGTGGCCACAGTCTGCCCCTTATGTGGTAAGGCCCACTGAGCAAAGAAAAAGTAACCAGCCCACAGCAAATTTAAATCCATTCCCAGGGCAGCCTCAGGACAGTTGAATATACAGATCAATCTCACCTTGCTACTTTTAAATCTACAGTTTAAATTCTCAGTTTTAAAACTCAGATAAAATAGAAAAAGTGGGTATTTTTGAAATGAGTAGTATGTTTGTGAATAAATGCCCAAGATTTTAAAGTTGGAATTAGTCCAGGCACAGTGGCCTGTCATCCCAGCACTTTGGGAGGCTGAGACGGGTGGATCACCTGAGGTCAGGAGTTGGAGACCAACCTGGCCAACATGGCAAAAATAGTCTTTACTAATAAAACAAACAAAATTAGCTGGAAGTGGTGGTGGGTGCCTGTAATCCCAGCTACTCAGGAGGCTGAGGCATGAGAATGGCCTAAACCCGCAAAGTGGAGGTTGCAGTGAGCTGAAATCTCGTCACTGCACTCCAGCCTGGGCAACAGAGTGAGACTCTGTGTCAAAAAACAACAACAAACAAACAAAAAAATGAAGTTGGAATTAAAATATTTTGGAAACTATTGTATTTTATTAATATCTCTAATTTATACTGATGTATAGTAAAATTATTTATTTACATGTTGAATTCCGCCACTGAATGTCAGCTCCTTAAGGGGACTCATTCACAGACCTCATACAAAGACATTCAACATTATGGAAATGATTACTGAATCACTAAAAATATAAAGAGCAGAATAATGACTTTCAGCTTGAAATGGCTTCTTGAATGTCAGTGTCCCTTTTAATTTTCCTAGAGGTACTTTTGAGACTTACAACATTATTCCTGTTGTTTTTTCCTGTAAAAATAAAATTGTTATAACACAGAAAAATCTTGACTAGCACTCAGAAGTCTGAGGTACTTTTATTTCATCCACTGTCACTATAAATATTTCTAAAATACAAATTCAGCAAACAAGGGAAATGTTCACCTTCTGTAGTCATCAAAGAAATACAAATTAAAGACCAAGTAAGCTACCATTTTATACCCAAACAAACATTTTAAAAATAAATTATATTTTAAAGCCTAGCCATTTAGGCAAAATTCTAATATAATCAACTCTACAGAACCACCTTTTTGTTACAGAGAAAGTGAATCCCAAGAACCCATTTGGTATCTATAAAAAGCTGAATCACAGAAACAAATCCCAGAAAAGGAATGAGTAATGTACAGCATTCTGTATTCTTTGCCACCTGTAGGATCTCCTTGTGGTCTGATGTTGATTTTGGTGAGTGGTTCAAGAGTTAAAAACTATCTGAAGTCAAGGTAGAAGGCAGGGGAGGAGAGTTAAAGATGAGCAACTTAAAAGAACTAGAACGTGTACCACTCAGTTCTCTTTGGTCACTCAACAAAGTAAACTGCATGAGATTACATACTCCTTAGTTAAGACAGAGAGTTACCTGAGTAAAAACAGAGAAAATATTTCTCATTTGAGATTACTAATTGTTACTAGAACTACATTTTATTATTTGCAAGGAAGGGGCCACTTCTACTTCTGTTGGCTCCAGCCTTAAGACTGGAGTAACAGGTATCAATACAAGTAGTCCTCTGGTGTGGCTGGGTGCAAATGGCAGTGGACTCTCCCTTCCCCGTCACCTGAAGCTACACAGACAAGGGCAGGCTTTGGAGTATCTGCAGTATTTCAAAGAGCTTTGAAACCTGGATTCTTTGTAATAGTGCCCACTGAAATTAAGTTTTACTGGCATTTTTATTCTCTTAGAATAAAATATTCTTTTAACACTAAGGCACTGAAAGAAAAAATTCATTAAGAAAGAAATACAGAAACAGGCCCTGGTGGGGCCGGTGCGCCCACCCAGCTTGTGCAATATTGAGAGGAAAAAAAAAAAAAGAAATACAAGGCCAGGCACAGTGGCTCAGGCCTGTAATCCCAGCACTTTGGGAGGTTGAGGCAGGTAGATCATGAGGTCAGGAGTTCAAGACCATCCTGGCCAACATGGTGAAACATCGTCCCTACTAAAAATACAAAAAAATTAGCTGGGCTTGGTGGTGGGCACCTGTAATCCCAGTTACTCAAGAGGCTGAGGCAGGAGAATTGCTTGAACCCAGGAGGTGGAGGTTGTAGTGAGCTGACACCACACCACTGAACTCCTGCCTGGGCAACAGAGTGAGAATCCAACTAAAAAAAAAAAAAAATGATGCATAAATACAAATGATGCACAACCTCATTCTTAAATAACTGAAAAACAAGATACTGTTTTTTTTCACCTATCAGATTGTCAAAAGTTAAAGAGTTTGATAACAGCATCGCTAATTGAAGTGTAGAAAAACAGGCAATTACTTGCATGTAGGTATGTAAAGAGAGACGTACACACCACAACCTTCACTGTCTGTATTGGAAATAAAATAGAAACAGTGTAAGCATCCATCAACAAAGACATTATGGTTTGGATGTTCGTCCCCTTCAAATCTCATGTTGAATTGTAACCCCTGATGCTGGAGGTGTTTGGGTCATGGAGGAGGATCCCTCATGAATGTCTCAGTGCCCTCCTAACGGTAATGAGTTCTCACTTTAAATTCATGTGAGATCTGGTTGTTAAAAAGTTGGGACTCCCTCCCTTGCTTCCTCTCTTGCCACATCACACACTGGCCCCCACTTTGCACTTCCACCATAATTGAAGACTTCCTGAGGCCATACCAGAAGCATATGCTAGAACCATGCTTCTTGTACAGCCTGCAGAACAGTGAGCCAAAATAAATCTTTTTTCTTTATGAATTACCCAGTCTTGAGTATTCCTTTATAGCAACACAAACGGATTAACACAAAGGGACTAGATAAATAACTGATTGTGCAACCAAACAGTGGCACACTAAGTAGCCCTTTAAAAAGAAGGGTAAGTCTGTACATGCTTCTATAGAAAGATCAAGATGGATTAGCTGAAAAAGGCTTGTAGAGAACAGTATATACAATTCAGTCCCTTTGCTTTATTTTGTTTTAAAGGATATACAAATCTATCACTTTTATTGAATTCAATATTTATATGGAAGACCTACCTAACGTCCTACCTTCATTTCTCTATTCCCTTTCATACCAAAACTTCAAAAAGTTGCCTACATATGCTATAGTGTACTTCATTCGTCATTTCTTATTTATTCTTCGATCTGCTCCAAACTGGTTTCCACCCCTCATCACTGTAAATTGATGACAAACTACAATCATCAGTGACCTCCACGTTGCCACATCTGGCAGCCATTTCTCTGTTCCCAACTTACTTGTCTTTTCTGCATCATTTAAAAACTGCTCTCTTCTTTTTGAAACACCTCTATCTGAACTAAATTTTTGAGTCCGGCATCCTATTATCTTTTCCATTTATACTTTTTCCTTGGGAAAAATCATTCAGTCCCATGGTTTTAAATAACATTTCCTGAAATTTGTTAGTTCAGTCTGATCTCTCTGGTGAATTTTATACTAGTAAATCCAAGTCAATCTGACATTTTTACTTATATTTCTAACTTAATTAGAAGAAAAATTAGAATTTCTCTCACAGAATTTAAATTATTTCTCTCACTTCCAAAAATTATGACTTATGACCCCCCCAGTTTTCTCTCTCAGTAAATGGCACCACATACATGGAGTGCTCATGGCCAGAGTACCAACGGGTTACTCTTGATTCTATCTACCTTTGGATCCTCCATATCCCATCCATTAAGAAGTTCCACTGATTCTCTTCAATATCCTACTCTGTACCTGGCTCTTTTGCCCCATGACAAAATGGCACAAGTGACTGGTCACTCCCAATGCCTTTAAGGTTACATGCTAGCCATGTGAGGTTCTGTTCTCCATTTAAGTTACTTGTACATTTTGATGATATAATTTATAAGGTCTGACTCCTTGCTTGGATATGTAACATGACATAGCATAAACTAAATCATTCTAAAAATAGCATTCATGTGATTATCTGCCTATAGATTTCTAAAACCAGATGCCTAAATGGGCCCTTCATTTGTTGGCAGTTAAAGACAAAGTCTCTTACCCTCTTCTTCCCAGGCTCAGAAGCACGAGTATCATAATCATCGGGGAGCTGAAGATAATCCTCCATTCTGCTGGCAATGGCCTCCCAGTCACGTTTCCTTTTAGTACCAGTCCTCAAGCCATCCAACTTGTCTGAGGGACAAACACAGAGCCGTAGCATTAAGGAAGAGTGTGAGTTTGCACACCACACACACATAGGGGAAAAGAAGGCTGGAACACTTTCAGAGGGCATATCCACATTTCTGAGTGCAGCATCACTTGCAGATCCAAACTATATCTTCTTGGCTGATATAACATCAAGTTCTGTGCAATTTCCATTGTTTGGTATTCACACTGGTAGCCATTATGTTTATGATGTTGGTTTAAGTAGCAAATATGGGCAAGGCAAGAAAAGGCACTTGGCTCCTGGCCTCCTTGTCCTCCCACCCACCACAGCTCTCATGTTCTGATGGCAAATGCAAAGTTGGGCTTTTCTAGACAGTATCTTCCATTCTTTTTTTCTTTAACACAATATTAACACCACCCATTTGATCTGCAATCATGTTTGATACTGTGTCATACGAAAAGCAGGAAGTACCAAGAACTTAATAAGCCAAGCTCACATTTAAGGTTTTAGATGAACAGTTTTTTTGGGGATTTTGGTTGCTATGAGTGCATTCACCATGAATTAATGTTCATGAATAAGCTGACTATATGAGATCACCACTTTCTTTGGTTTACTATGAAGTGCTGTTGACCATTCTGAGGCTAAGGGCTAGTGAGCCCGTTTTACCAGATCTGATAATTCTTTCTGAAGACTGAATCTGAGAGGGCTAGGCTTTCCAACAATTCAAAAACTTAATCAATTAATGAATAGGGATTACGGATTCAGAAATTATGAGTTTAGGTGTCTTAAAGAAGAACACGCAATGAAAATGTGTTGAGTCTTTTATTGGTTATTAATAATTGATTTTGAATACTACATGTAGGATATTATGAGCTATATACATTTTTTGCTACAATGAAGCACTAAACTTTTGAATCATCTGAAGTTATATAAACACACTAATATTAGGCAGGCCAATGAAGAAAAAACTAAAACTTCAGAAACACAGCATAACCACACTTCACTGAATTCTATAAAGGATGCAGAGTGTATATAATAAAAATCTTTAGAGACCACGCTGGAGAGAACTTTGTATGAAAAGTGCAATGAAAGCAGCAGCAGAAAGGGTGAGTTTATGTTTCAAATATAAAAGTTTTACACACAACTGACTGTTACAAGCTTTAAAAACCAGTGAGATTTTGCATTTTTGGCAAAGTTTTTTGTTCCTAAGCCCCTTTCCCATAAAAGTGATTATCATTGAAAAATCAGTAAGGCAAACTGCAACAGTTTATAAAACTCACAAAAATTTTAATCATCTCATTTTGGCAAAATTTTAACATGTATGGATTTGACAGATCCAGTCTTCTAATCTCTGGAATCACATGCTGTAGCAAATGGCTCTATCTACATGTGTAAGTATGGGCCATATTATACATGATCTCAAAGAAGTGATCCCTTGACTGCACAGGGACACAGGTTATGGTATTAGAAAACCAACAAAGTCCCACAAACAATAAAACTGTTCTCAGTTCAACAGTGTACAGTATTACCAGAAGAGAAAGAAGCTCCAACACACTTATTAAACAAACCTCAAAAGATTTCCAAACTTAATATGATCAACTTTGACATTAACATACTTCAAAGTAAAAATTTCATATTTCAATTCCAACCACAGAGCATAGCCAGGCAGCAATACAGAAGCGCAGTGTGAAAACTGCAAGAACTTCTCCTTATACACTGGGTATATATGACAGAAATTACAGTTGCAACATGAAATTTCAGAAGAGCATGTATTTCTAGTCTGAGCACCCTTGTTGAAATGTTTAATTTGAAATTTTATTGTGCAAACATGTTTAAAGTTTCCTTCTTGGGCTGAAGAAAGGCTCACACCTCTTCCACATGGCATACTGGAAACCAAACACACAAATGGATGGTATAAGGTGAGGGGAGAGAAATCTGGGGTGTTCATTACAGAAGAAAGACTGATGTTCGATACACGCACACTAATGATTTTCAGAGATTTCAAAAGATGAAGTTTTAAGATGAAGATGAAGTTTTAAATCCAACTTGGCAGATCACAGAATTTTACCACATATTTGAAACAGTGTGTATTATAGCACAACAGAAAAAATCCTTAGATACAGCTATGTATTTTCTAAATGTAAATGGTATTTCTGAAAATCTGTTCAAAGTAAACATACAAGGTTATGCGCCTATACAAATAATAATTATATTCCAGCTCTGAAGAGATGAATCTGTCTGATATGTAGAAAACCAATAAACAACTCATGAGTAGAGACAAATGACACTGAGATGAGAAAAGCAAAAGTATTTTATATGAAGAAACCTAAATTAGGATGGTAACAGTCTCAAACATTCTAGCGTCACAGTATGAGAAACTAAAATCACGTCACTGGAGTTTAAGTAGCTTCAATGCTGAATACTAGCACCTGATGTGGCAAGTAACAACCCACCCTGGCATTAGGGTGCCTGTGTCCCAGCAGAGAAGAACCAGTCTGACATGACTGAAGGTGGACCACAGGCAGCCTTCAACAACTCCATGCCAAGGGTAGCTCAGGTCTGCTCTGAACTGTTCTAAAATCACAACACTTCCAATTTAACATTCAGGCACAGGCCAAACTGTATACTTTATTTAATGAGCATAGATCAAGAATCTGCAGTAAGATCTAACCAGCTGCTTGAAAGACTATAGGTAAGAATGTTCTCACTGGCAGACTCATTTGTGAATCAAATTTCCTCTGTTTCAGATTTAACTGTTCTCACTTAACATGTGACACTGCTAAAACTTAATACATTTCCACCCAGTATAATCATTTCCCAAGAGTAACTGAAGAATGTTGGTACTCAGAAAATTAAATTGTACGTGGTAATCAAATTATATTAAATTTGTTATGATAAGGAAGGCAACATAAATAGGCTAATTCTCAGACACAAGATCCTCATGTTTTAGAGAAGAACCTTCTCAGTTGGCTCAATGGACCAACCTCAAAGTAGTATGCAATTTCAAGAATGTATACTCAATTTGCCTTCCTCTGTGGCGGGATTAGCTCTCAATACAGTGGTGCAAGATACAAGTCCTTATAAACGACATCATTGTCACTCTTGTTAAAAATAAATAAAAACCCAACTTCAAATACATTAAAATTTATTTTCTAGATTTATTGTCAAATCTTCAGTGCCTTTTATTGAAATGGTTTATTTTAAAAATCCATTTCTGGAATTCGTTGTCTACTATTCTGTCTTTAAAACAGTTTGTATAAAATTTATTTTCTGAGAAGCAAATGGTAGATGGGCCAGAACCTTTTCCAGAAATTCCAGTATTAATATATATATATTCTTGAATAATCATCACAACTAAATTCTCCTTTCCTTTTAGAAACAGAAAGAAAAGTAAAAGATGGACTAGATTGAGTTTAAAACAGCATTACCCAGATCATGTGTTAAATGAGGCCTCTGAAGATTTTATGTTTAGCTAATATTTATCACTTTTACATTCATCTTACCTATCTTTATGATCTCTCTTTGCCCCAAAAGATAATATTTAGAGAACCAGAAGAGAGAAGTGATCTTAGCATATTATGGGTTAGTCTAATGTACAGAACTTCACAGACAGTTAATCTAATGTCAAAATAAGCAGAACTAAAGCATTATTATTATTTTAAAAGTATTTTCCAATTTTTATTTTCCCCCATATTTAATTGCATTTAAACACATAAGTGCTTTAAGGGTTTCTGGAAGATGACAACTGGTTATTAAGATTTCCCACAGAGGGAAGACTACTAGAGTATGTCAAAAACCACATATAATTTTCACATGACACACACTATAAAAAATGTTTTAGACTTTGACAAAAAGCACCTATTATCAGTAATGTAATAATACAGTTTGTGGAACTGTCTTTTAACACAGGACCTGGTCAACACCAACTGCTAACACAAGTAGTTGGGGCAAATTAAAGGCATAACTTATATAACTGCATGTAAAATGCACTACTCTGATGTCAGAAACACATGTCCTAAGCAATGAGGCAGCTAAATGACTCAAATTTCTTGTATCAATTTAAGATACTTCGCTGGTTTCTTTAGTTTTGGAGAATAATACCAGGAAAAGAAACAAAAACTGATAGTCATACTTCATAGTAAAGCTGATCTCAAAAAGTCCTTAGCACATTGTTTTAATTTTTATTAATACATCTTAATCAACAGGTTAAATTGTTCTCTTTAAGCAAAGCAAAACTGAAAAAATATTTTGCAGTCTGCACCAACAAATACTAGAGGGAATCCATTGGATATGTATGACTTTTTTGTTTGACAGATAACTTCACATTAAGCAACTCCAAATTCTGATGTAGACAATCACTCGAACTGGTTTACCTTGGAATTTGGCACTAACGACTTGAAGAAAAATTTAAACTAAGTCTTATAAAGTAGGCTCCTCAAAAACCTGAATTATATATCTACTTCTCTCTACTTAGAAACTCTCTTTTATTATACAAGGAGAATAAATGCCTTTTAATTAATTTTAAACTTTATATTATTATTATCTGAAACATTCATAATCAGGTTTAACTTTGGACTGCACTTATTCTTTTAAAAAAGAAATCTCATCAGCACCAACATTTCTGATTAACATAAAAGAATAGATTTTATAAGTAACAATATTTTGTTGCTAAATTATCAAATAATATTTCTGGTTGACTCTAAAAACTTTAAATAGTATTGAAAGCAGTTCTTTTAAAGTACTTATCACTTTGTCACAAGATATAACTAGTCAAACCAAAAGCTAGCAAAATAGATTGGAGGATATAAGGTAGGCCAGGAATCTCTGTTCAAGTAGAAGTTTTAGGAAATTTGTTCCTCTTATAGCAGAAAGATCTATGACCATTACCATCAGGTATCACATATAAAAACAGGAAAAAGGAAATACCCACCTAGCTTTGCCTCAGATGTGTCCATCTCCCATTTGCTTTTCGGAATGTAACCCTAAATCGTACACAGAGAGAAGCTCGAAGGGTTAGAAAGAGACACATACATGCATATCACGTTTGAACTGGAAAAGCATTAAAACTGGGAATGGATTCAGTTTCCACTGACTAGCTGTAAATACATCCTTAGGGGAAACACAATCTCATTATCTTTGAAGAAACTAAAAGAAACAAATTCACCAAACTTCACTGTCCACATTTCAGAGCAGTCACTTCTTAATAGTATCATGAAGGCGCTTTGAGGCAGCTACAGTTCAGGACTCATAATTGTAGTCTGAACAATAGCTGCATAGCAAATATGGTAACAATGTACAGGTAGTTACTGTGCTAATATTAATATTATTCAGAGTATCAAAGAATTTGTAATATTAGCTAGGTTATCTTTTAAATACAACTGCTATTCTCAAGTGATAGTAGCCATAAGGTCCAAAAAGTGTTCTTCAAGATAGTTACTTTATATTTCAGTAATTTTAAGTACTCAAAAGAAAGGAAAAGAATTGGTAGCACTTAACTCGATTACCCGATTATGAAGTTCAACTTCATTTTAAAATGACTCAATTCATTTACCGGTTAGAGCATACAAAGGCTAATTTTACTGAATCAATTTCAGAACATTTTTCTTTTATCAGTTGAAAACTAGATTATTATTTCTGATGTTTTTTTGAAATTATGTTTTCTTATTACATGAAAAACCAGAAATCTCCACTGGCAACTTACATCCTATATTTCATAAAATAACGGGGTGGCTTATTTCAAACTCACTCCCAAAAGATTTTCAAATTTCCCAATGTGCCTATTGGGCTACGCAGTAATCATTTCTGTTTATTCACCTAGCAAGTAGATGCTCTGACCATGTGATTCCCCTTTACCTTCGTTTAGACTCTGTTGTCTATCAGATCTAACATACAGAAACGTTAATATTGGAAACTAGTAAATAGGACAGATTCATCAAAGGTGTCAGAATCTTCTTTTATGAATCAATCTATCTCTCTACTGTTGGGAATGTTCAAGTTCATGAAACAGACTGACACACAGGCAAAGTAAGTCGCAAAGCATTTTGAAGACTTCATGACAACAGCTTCTGTGTAAGAGTTTACTAGTCTTTAAGCCAAAACTAATAATTCAATTTCAGCTTACTTACTAGGTAGTATTTTGGGTTATAAATTATATATTTTCCAAATACATTTTTTTTAGAACAAACCAAGACAAAGCTATGCTGAAGTGATAGTGTTAAAAGTACTGAGAATACTTATACAAGTTATATCTCAAAAATCATCTGAAAACTTTAAGCATCACAGGAATAACGTTTGTATAAATTTTATCTACTAGGTTCACTGAAGCATTAAAGAAGGCAAACTATCATACCAATGATCCCCTAAAAAGGATTCTCTTTACCAACAAAAGTTTGGATTTCACCTAGCAATATTAATTATTGCAGAGTGGAAAATGCAAAGTTTACTGAGAATTCCATTTAAATGCTCTGAGTGGTTGGTATGAAACTTGCTCTTACCCTTGGTTAATATATTCTCCAAAAATCTTTTACTCTTGAAATAGACTCCAATAGTAAAAGATTTTTTTCAATTCTGCATCTTTGAATAGGTCAAGAGAAGTTTTATAACCAGGTTAGGCAAACAAGCGTATTCATTTCCCCCTGCTGGAACCATCCTTTGCTTCCTTTAAGCTATATTATCCTTCCATTGCTTGAAATTGTATGCCACTTGGAAATAAAACAGATAATCCAGCAGGGTAGAATTCTAAGGCTTCCTTGCCATGCCTCTGATGTAAAAATATAGTATTACAGTGTGTTTCACTTTAAAAAGTAATAGTACATTCAATTAAAAGTTCTCAAGTTTTGATCTACACCTACGCAAGTCAGACGTTATGAACCATATCCTGAACTGAAATCTCCACAAAAGAAAGACGGAGCTTCAGAAAGCTAAAACATTATAGACTTCTCACATGATCAGTTTCTAGTACACACGCTGCAAATGGCTAAAGAAGTAATTAGCCATATTCCAGAAGAGCGTGGACCTTTTAATGAATTTCCTGCCTACATTTTAAATTATATATGCCAAAATACAACTTAATTAAGAAAAACAGATTTAAAAAAACACATACTGAGACTCAAATGCCATTAACTTTAAACTTATTTTTTAATCCACATTTGAAATCTTGGAATGTTGAGGTTGACACCATCTTTATATAAACACAGTTTTTATCAAGAGTCCTCTATATCACACATGGGTTAGATGGGACCACTCCCTGGAGATTCTGTATACTCTAGGGGGTAGGTATCCGAGTTCTCACTTTGTACATTTTCAAAAGAATATGAGAAGCAACTTTAGCAAGGGCTCAAATATTAAATAAACCAAGTAATATTCTGGATTTAAAAAGCAACACTATTCCAAGGCATTGCTAATCTCTGTACTTCATCAGCAAATACTGAAAAGTCAAGTTAACTCTATAGGTCGCATATTCTTGAATGACAGGGAAAGGCAAACATCTCTACAGAGGTGTGATCGAAGGCATTTTACATTAGGTACACAGAAACTTTGAAGTCACACTATGTAAGCCTCTAATCAGCCTAAGCAAAATCCATTGCCTACACAGTCATTTAATTTTTTCCCATCAGTTAGGATAAAATGCAGAAGAACAAATCTAGCAGCCAGTGGCAACCCTCTGCCTCCCCATTCAATAAGTTCTTCTGCCTCAGATGACAGAAACTCAATTTGGAGATCTTGTGGCAAAGAAGAGACAATTATGCATATGTTGGGTAGGCTGGGCCACATATGTGCTGGAATGTAAGAAAGCCCTTTCATATGTAACTGATTTTCTTAAAGGTATACTCCCCTAAAACCACCCACAAATAGATGAGTACAAGAGTAAATTTCTTAGCACTCTATTAAAACTTTCTTTTAACACCACAGTAGAGGATTCTTTTGGTGTGGGGAAAAATAAAGAGTATCCAAAAGTCTCCTTGAAGATGATTATAGAAACTTTTACCATTAAAGTGTATTAATAGTAGTTGTCTGACCACAGATCTGAATTTAAACCTTCTTTAAGAATTTTAATAAAGAGACACTGTTCAAAGTGGTTGGTCTGTCTCCTACCAGTTCGCTTTCCTCTTCCTCTGCATCTTTCTTTTCTTCTTTCTGTTCTTCAATATTTGCATCGAAATCTTCCATCTCTACCTACACCAACCATTTAAAAAAAAAAGAAAAAAGACTGAGTTAACATTTAGGAAAATGTTGACACCCTCGTTGAGATCTGGAATGAACACAGTTGCCCAGAGCAAGACAGGCTCACTGTTACATACCAAGTAATTTTTAACACCTTAAATTTTGAAACAGAACTGATAAAAGACAGGATATTATTGCCTTTAATTTTCCTTGAATATCCATCTGTGTCATTTCCTGTAAAATTAAGTATAAGTGCTAAGTAGATAGTTACCTATTTTGAATGCCTATGGATTACTAGAATTTCTTTTAAAACTCTTTAACAAGCATTTCTCCAATCAGGTAAAACATGTCAATGATTCAAATTTCAAAATATAAGAAAAAGTATAGTGAAAAGTAGGATGATACTGGAATGGTATTGGGTGGCCCAGAGTGGTAGCAAGATGAGATGAGCAGACGAGTTACAAGGTCATTAAAAGGTTAAACTGACTAAACTTGCTTGACTACATGACAGGTTTGAACACTGGCATAAAGGCAGAGTAAAAAGTCAGGGCCAGGTGCAGTGGCTCACACTTGTAATCAAAGTACTTTGGGAGGACAAGGCGGGCAGATCACAAGGTCAGGAGTTCGAGACCAGCCTGTCCAAAATGGTGAAACCCTGTCTCTACTAAAAATACAAAAATTAGCCAGGCATGGTGGTGGGCACCTGTAATCCCAGCTACTCGGGAGGCTGAGACAGGAGAATTGCTTGAACCCAGGAGGCAGAGGTTGCAGTGAGCCGAGATCATACCACTGTATTCCATCTTGGGCAACAGAGTAAGACTTCATCTCAAAAAAAAAAGACTCAGGCCTGGGCACGATGGCTCATGCCTGTAATCCCAGCACTTTGGGAGGCTGAGGCAGGAGGATCGCTTGAGTCTAGGAGTTCAGGACCAGTCTGGGCAACATAGTGAGACTCCCATCTCTAAAAAATAAAAATAAAAAATTAGCTGGGCACAGTGGCATGTGCCTGTGGTCTCAGCTACTCAGGAGGCTGAGGTGAGAGAATCATTTGAGCCCAAGAGTTGAGGCAGCAATGAGCTATGATCATACCACCAAACTCCAGCCTGGGCAACAGAGTTAGACTCTGTCTCAACAACAACAATGACAAAAGAGTCAGGAATAACTCCCAGAGTGCTGGTTTCAGCAATCAAGTGGTTAGGGTTCTAATTACTAAAACAGAGACTACTAAATGAGAAACAGGTTTAGATGAACTACATTTTGGATTGGTTAAGTTTGAGGTATACTAAGATAATATATATTTTTTGTAGAGAATTCAGAAAATAATAGTAGAAAGAAGATTATAAAAATCACTTATACTCCCTCCATTCAGAAACATTACTGTCATAGCAATATAATTCAGTCTAGACTTTATAACATTAATGGCACATAAGTGACAATCCAAGCTCCTAGAAAGATTCAGATGATTTATACAGAAGGTACAAAATAAAAACAGAGCCTAGGATACAGCCCTAAAGAATAGGTAGCAGGAGAAGTCAGCAAAGGAGACTGAAAAGAGATAACCAAAAAAGTAAAAGGAAAACCAGAAGAATGTGGATTCACAAAAGCCAAGTGAAAAGTATGTTTTTTAAGGTGGGCATAGTCAACTATATTACATTTGGCTGCAAAATTAAACAATAGGGAAATATGAACTGTCCACTGTCATGGAGATCATTAGTGAGAGAGCTGCCAGACAATGATAGTGGCAGAAGCCAGAAAGAAGTAGGTTAAGGAGTGGCATGGGAGTCAAAAACACATAAAAGCACAATGACGACCGGGCATGGTGGCTCACGTCTAATCCCAGCACGTCTGGAGGCCAAGGTGGGCAGATCACTTTAGGCCAGGAGTTCAAGACTAGTCTGGCCAACATGGTGAAACTCTACTAAAGATATAAAATCTAAAAATATAAAATTTAAGCCAGGCACGGTGGCACATGGCTGTAATCCCAGCACTTTGGGAGGCCCAGGAGGAAGATCATGAGGTCAGGAGATCGAGACCATCTTGGCCAACATAGTGAAACCCTGTCTCTACTAAAAATATAAAAATTAGCCGGGTGTGGTGGCACATGCCTGTAATCCCAGCTACTCAGGAGGCTGAGGCATGAGAATCACTTGAACCCAGGAGGCAGAGGTTGCAGTGAGCCGAGATTGCACTACTGCACTCCATCCTGGCGACAGAGGGAGATTCCGTCTCAAAAAAAAAAGGCAAAATGACAATATTGACAATAAACTCACTCGATGGAAGAGGTCAAACAAAATAGAAACACACAACTGGCAAAAATAGAGAATTTCTCCTTCCATCACATTAATAATTGATTCAGGCAAGACTTACCAATGAATGAAAATCTGTTGGGGAACAGATATTAAGAGTATTTCTCTATAGATTACTTACTAAAGAGAAAAACACAGAAAAATTTGTTCGATAACACCTAACCAAGTAATCAGTGTTTAAATCACAAATAATGAGATTAAATTGACACCATATGGCTCCTGGTGTGATGAACTGAGAGGGCACAGTATCACTTACATAGCATTCCTGCTAATGTTTAACCTGAACACGTGGAAACAGACAAATCCAAATGGAGGGGCATTCTACAAAACAGGCCTAAACTCTTCATAATTTCTTCATCTTTCATGACAACGACAAGGCTGAGAAACTATATTTTGTATTAAAGGATTGAATCTCGGATTTTTGAAAATTTCTATAAACTATGTGATAGGAACAACTGATGAAATATGAATATAAACTATATGTGAGATAATTCAAGACATTTAATTCAGGAAATTTATATTACTTAATATAATATTTTATTAATATTAAATTTCCTGCATTTGATAACTTTTATCAAATCAAAAGACAATGTCCTTGTTTTTACAAGATACCTACTGATGTATTTAAGGGTGAAGGTTTATGAGGTCTACAACTTAATTCTCAAATGGTTTCACAAAAATAGTGACATCATTAACAAGACTGTTAATAAGAATATATCCATACAAAGAAAAATGTGGCAAAATATTAACTGTGATCTCAATGAAAGGCATATCAGTAGGTGTTCTTATATTAATACTATTCATGTAACTTTTCTGTATGTTTTACGTTTTTCAAAGTAAAAAGGTGAAAAAGTAATGTCATTTTGCATTGCATTTGAACCAAAGGATACTCACCTCTTCAATAGCAGCATCCTGCAGCAAAGAACGAATATCTAGACGCATCATGTGACGAGGCGCAGTTTCCCAGTGATCGGCCATCTATTGAAAAATATTGTTAAATATTAATTTAATTGTTAAATACTAATTTAATATTATAAAGTCTAAGAGGCCAATTTCCTTCTTTGTTTTTGAGACAGGATCTCACTCTGTCACCCAGACTGGTGTGCAGTGGCGCAAACATGGCTCACTGCAGTATTGATATGGTGGGCTCAAGTGATCTTCCTACCTCAGCCTCCCCAGTAGCTGGGACCACAGGCACTTGCCACAAGACCCAGCTAATTTTTGTGTTTTTTTGTAGAGACAGGGTTTCACCATGTAGCCCAGGCTGATCTCAAACTCCCAGGCTCAAGCGATCTGCCCACCTCGGCCTCCCAAAGCACTGGGATTACAGGCGTGAGCCACCACGCCCAGCTATAACAGGCTAATTTCAAGAAGAGCTAGGAAAAGAAACAAAGGAAGAGAAACACTTACTAAAGCAGATAGGAAAGATATGAAAAAAAAATGGAGGGATAAATAGGAGCTTCCAGACAAGAGTGTTGATACAGATAATATGAGGTTTACAGTACAGTCACACATCACTTAGCAATGGGCATACATTAGAAGAAATGGATCATTAGGTAATTTTGCCACTGTGTGAACATTGCAGAGTATACTCACACAAACCTAGATGATAAAGTCTACTGCACATCTAGGCTACAAACTTGTACAGCATGTTAATGTACATAATACTGTAGACAACTGTAATACAATGTTAAGTATTTGCATATTTAAAGATATCTAAACACAGAAAAGGTACAGTAAAAATTCATTATTATAATCTTATGGGACCACCACATATGCAGTCCTTCCTTGACCAAAACATTATTATGTAATGCATGATGGTATTCTATTAGTCCATGTTTCTGAAAATCACCTTATTTATTTCTTTAAGCTTTCTTCCATGAATATTTCTCTTGCCACAAGTCTGGTTATCTGCACTCATTTCAGCCAAATATACCTAAGCAAGAATGAATAACAATTAGGCAAAGATATATAACATTTACATGACAACACAAAGTACTTCAAAGTTCTGTAAGTTTCTACCTCAAATCCTTTGGTTTTTGCTGCACTCCAAAACTGGTCAAAATGCCTAACTCTGTCATTGATGGCATCCAGAATTATGAAGGGGAAAAAGCCGTCATCCAGAGTCTTTTTGAAAGTTTTGAACATGCTGGTGCGGTAAGTCTCCTCCATCTCAGCTTCATATTCATATTCCATTACCTAAGGTCCCCAAAAAAGAGATACACAATTAGCAAAAGCAAAGAATCATCCTAAGCCTTTTCCCTGGTTAGCATTTGGACAGAGATGACCTTGTAGTCTTTCTTTCACACCCAAGTGCTAAAGTTTGTGTTCAGAAAACAGAGAAGTCCTTGCCCTCAAAAAAGCCACATTTCTCTTCAAACATGATTTCCTTTAAATACTATTAATGAATCAGAATGTGATCTGAGATGAATACCATACCTTCTTTTTCACTTTCTTTCCAGAATCTGGATCTTTTTCTTCTTTTTCCACTTCAGTGATGAAGTAATCATCCAAGCTTAGAACTCTGGGTGCAGGTCCTCCAAATTCTACTTCCTTATCCTAAGAATCATATAGTCAAGAAGGTTACAACGAATTTATGGAATAAATTAATGTTCACACCAAACTTCCCTCTTGCGGCTAAATAATATACAATCTTCTGGTGGTTTCAAATCAAGCAGAGTCAAAAATGTTTCTCTGAGTAGATCCAAATGTATATGGGACAACATCTACCACATGGGCCAACTCTAATGAATCAAATGGAAGACAATTCTATTGTTATCACGTTGCTTGCTATTAACAAGAAGGCAAGTGACTACTAACACAAGCAACTGATTTTTCAGCTTTCCCATACTCACTCGGATAAGTTTTGCAACATGTGTCTTTCCACTGCCAGGTAATCCTCTCATTATAACAACAATCTGAAACAGAACAGACCAAAAAAAAAAAAAAGTCACTCAAAGAAAACTTTCTGCAATGAGATAATAGCTAACAATGACCTACTACTTTCCAGGATAGACTATATAATAGACCATAAAACAAACTTTAATAAATTTGAAAGGACAGAAATAATACAAAGTATGTTATCTGACCACAGTGGAACGAAATTGGAAATTAATAGTAAGAAAAATTAAACTCACAAATACGTGAAAATTAAACAACATACTCCTAAATAACCAACGAATCAAAGAAGAAATAAAGAAGAACCAGAAATCAAGAGGAACCAGGAAATACTCTGAGATGAATGAAAACAACACAACATACCAAAGCTTACAGGATACAACCAAAGCAGTGCTTAAAAGGAAATTGATAGCTATAAATGTCTATAGTAGTAAAGTAAATAGGTCTCAAATCAGTAACTTAACCTTCCACTTTAAGATACTGGAAAAAGAGCAAACTAAAGAAACAGAGGAAGGAAACAATAAAGATTAAAGAAGAAGTTAATAAAATAGAAAACAGAAAAACAAAAGAGTAAAAATAAATAAAACCAAACAGTGGCAGTGGTTCTTTTAAAAAGATCAACAAATTATTATTGTTGTTATTATTATTATTATTTTATTATTTTGTGATGGAGTCTCACTCTGTTGCCCAGGCTGGAGTGCAGTGGTGCAATCTTGGCTCATCGCAACCTCTGTCTCTCAGGTTTGAGCAATTCTCGTGCTTTAGCCTCCCAAGCAGCTGGGACTACAGGCACCCGCCACCACATTTGGCTAAATTTTGTATTTTTAGTACAGACGGGGTTTCACCATGTGGCCAGGCTGGTCTTGAACTCCTGGCTTCAAGTGATCCACCCACTTCAGCCTCCCAAAGTGCTGGGATGACAGGTGTGAGCCACCATGCCCAGCTAAGATCAACAAAATTGATGAACTCTTACCTAGACTGAACAGGAAAAAAAGAAGATTCAAATTACTAGAATCAGAAATGAAAGCTGGGCTCAGTGGTGTGTGCCTATAATCCCAGCTCCTTAAGAGGTTGAGGCAAGAGGGTCACTTGATCCCAGGAGAGCAACCGCAGCCTGGGCAACAGTGAGATTCTGCCTCAAGTAAAAATGAAATGAAAGAGAGGCCATTACTACCAACCTTATAGAAATAAAAATGGATACAAAGGAATACTATGAACAATAATTTAGGTCAAACAGACACATTCCTGGAAAGACGTAGACTACTAAAACTTACTCAAGAAGAAATAAACAATCTGAATAGACCTATAACAAGTAAAGAATCTAAGACAGTAATTTAAAAAAAACACACAAAGAAAAGCCCAAGCCTGGAAGACTTCATCACTGAATTCACCCAATAGTTAAATACCAACTCTTCACAAAGTCTTCAAAAAAAGTGAATAGGAAGGAATAATTTCTTTCTTTTTTTTGTATTTTTCTAGAGACGGGGTCTCGCTATGTTGCCCAGGTTGGAGTGCAGTGGCTATTCACAGGCACAATCCCACTACTGATTAGCACGAGAGTTTTGACCTGCTCTGTTTCTGACCTGGGCCAGTTCACCCCTCCTTAGGCAACCTGATGGTCCCCCGCTCCTGGGAGGTCACCATATTGATGCTGAACTTAGTGTGGACACGACTGGCATAGCGCACTACAGCCCAGAACTCCTGGGCTCAAGTAATCCTCCCACCTCAGCCTCCTGAGTAGCTGGGACTACAGGCACGCACCACCGTGCCTGACAGGAAGGAATAATTTCTAACTTACTTTATGAAGCCAGCATTACACCAAACCAAATACAGCACAAGAAAACTACGCTATTTTCTATGAATATGGATGTAAAAATCCTCAACAAAATATTAGCAAGCTGAATCCAGCAACATATAAAAATCATTACACACCATGACCAAGTGGAATTTATCCTAGGAATGCAAGTAAACATGTGAAATCAATTAATGTAACACATCATATAAACAGACTAAAAACCAAAATCACACGATCATCCCAATGGTCACAGAAAAAGCATTCAACAAATCCAACATCCTCCCATGATAAAAACATTCAACAAACTAGGAATAGAACTTTCTTAACCTAATAAAGTACATCTACAAAAAATTCACAGCTAACATCATTCTTAACGGTGAAAGATTTTATGTTTTCTCTCTAAGATCAGAAACAAGACAAAGAATGTCCACTCTTGCCACATCTATTCAACACTGCACTGGGGGTTCTAGCCAGAGCAATCAGGCAAGAAATAAAAGGCATCCAATTCAGAAAGAAAGAAGGAAAATTATATTTGCAGATGACATAATCTTATACAAAGAAAACCTTAAGAATCCACTAAAAATCTACTAAAACTAATAAATGAATTCAGTGGTATTACATAAGATGAATAAACAAAATTAAACCATATTTCCATAGTTTGCAATGAATAATCCAAAAATAAAATTAAGCCAACTATATCAATAATAACTTTACTACCAGGTACTAGGTTCACTTTTTGGGTGACAGGTCATTAGAGGCCCAAACTCCAGCATTACATAAAATACCTGTGTAATTAACCTGCACATGTATCCTGAATCCATAATTTAAAAAAATCTCCAGTACCAGTTAATTCAAATGGAGTCAATCTAATTATTCTGTAATATAAGACAAATTTAAAAGAATGCACACATTTGGAGGTCACTAGGAAATTAAGCCTCAGCTAATCAAGTCTCCTAATTCTCCCTTTCTATTCCACATACCACCATAAAACCAAATCTACTTTCCTCTCTTCAACATGCAATTAATTGACGCCTCATGAATGTTTTAAAATTCAACACCTTTTTTGCCAAGTAGTTTAGTGCTAAATTCTTAAAGATTCTATAGTGTAAGCCATTTACAAGATTTTATGGTGATTTAGATATGGTAAAATGCCTTGAATCTGATATTATTACTATGTTACAGAAAAGTAAAGAAATTCTGTTCAGGATATTAAAAAGATCTCTTCTGCTTTGCATGGAAATGAATCAGCTTCACAGGACTCACTCTCTCAGGTCTGCTCTCCCTGCCTGGTGGTTTCAAAATATCATCCACATTCTTTGATTCAGGCTTCTTCTCAACCCGTGGAGCTGGAGGTGGCTGGTGGCTCAGTGAAGGAGCTGGCAGGGGCATTCGCTCTTCGGGATAAGTCCTTCGTTCTCCTAGGATTCCAGCAGTTGAACAAAATTACTATTTGTAAAGTAATTATTTTGAAATTCAACTCTCCCCACACACCCTAAGGTAATATAATTCAAACCAAGTCTAATGATTTTGGGGCCACTTTTGAATTACAGAAAATTTAAGGTAATGTAAAATCTACTGAAGTCAAGAAAATGAGATGATTTATTTAAGTATGATTTCAGGCAAACAGACTGTTCTGCAAAACACTGAATTCATCCTTGTTTGTATTAAATGTAGAAAAGTTAAGCAACAAAACATGAAAGAATAATAAATGTTTTGCTGGACAGTCCTAAGTTCTGTAACTTCTGCTTTACCATTTTAAGAACACAAGTTATATCATCTTAGGAGAGTGTATTCCTATAAATAGGTATGAGTTTCTAGTTTTAGTGTAAATCATAGCAGTGAAAAACTAAAAGCAACCCCTAAATTACCTAATAATAAGGGTCTTGGTCTTATATTTTATCCACTCAATAGAATGTCAAAAAGCCATTAAAATTTCATAATTTTACATATGAAAAATGTGTATGGTACAATATTAATCAGAACAATCATGATAAAGAAATTGTTATTACTTCATATTTATACTTTGATTACAACTTCATAAATATGCCTGCAAAGAGAGAATGAGAGGAAACCTACAAAATTATAATAGCTATAGTATGGTGGGTAGTGAGACTATCAGTAATTTTGTTTCTACTTTATTTCAAAAGTAAACATTTTGTTTCATTAATTACATTGCTATTTTTTTATGATAGTGCCACCAGCTCTAAGAAATCTGTGAATACATTTTACTCTAAAAGTTTAAATCCATAGCTACAATGGAAAGCATCTCCCATACTTTACATTCTCAATATCCTTGTAGTTAATAAGGCATTACTCTACCTCCAAACATGGATGGTCCTTCATAGACTGGTCGGTCAGACTTCCGGTCATAGGATGGCCTATCAAAACCCCCTCTTCTGGATGAGGAATGGTCTTTTTTGTCTCGATATGACTGAGCTCTAGAAAGTGTAATAGGAAGTGCTTCAGCAAATAAAAAATATTCAGAGGTCTCCACTCTATAATGCAACAGCATTCTCTGCCCAATTTTCTCTATAGGCAGGTACTCCACACCGTCAGTATTTACTTTTTTTTTAGATGGGGGGTCTCACTTTGTCAACCAGGCTGGAATGCAGTGGCCTGATCTCGGCTCACTGCAGCCTTGATCTCCAGAGTTCAAGTGATCCTCCCATCTTAGCCTCCTGAGTAGTTGGGACTACAGGCACACACAACTTCGCCCAGCCAACTTTTGTCATTTTTTTGTAGACGGGGTTTCGTTATGTGGGCCAGGCTTGTCTAAAACTCCTGAGCTCAGGATATCTGCCTGCCTTGGCTTCCCAAAGTGCTAGGATTACAGGCATGAGCCACTGCACCCAGCCAATATTTACATTTTGACTTTGCTTTTTCATTTAGATCTACTTTACATACGTATCTAAAAAGTTCATGTGAAAGCTGGGCACGGTGGCTCACTCCTGTAATCCCAGCACTTTGGAAGGCCGAGGCAGGTGGATCACTTGAGCTCAGGAGTTATAGACCACTCTGGGCAACATGGTGAATTCACATCTTCACCAAAAATACAAAAAAAAAAAAAAATTAGCCAGGCATGGTGGCACATGCCTATGGCCCCCAGCTACTCAGGAGACTGAGGTGGGAGGATCACTTAAGCCCAGGAGATAGAGGCTGCAGTGAGCTGAGACTGTGCCACTGCATTCCAGCCTGGATGACAGACTGAGACCCCAACTCAATAAAAAATAGTAATTAATAAATAAATATTTAAAAGTTCGTGGGCTTTCCGCCTTCCCCTTCTCCTTGCCTGGCTGCCAGAATGCCCTTAGATATAATCATAATAAATAAAAAGCTAATGGACTGCAAAAATAAACTGCTTGCCTAATGAGTAATGACTGCACCTTTATTGATAATACCATTTCCATTCCTTTCTGGCTATCTCCATCGCCCATTTAATGCTCTGGAATTCAAGCTACCAAGTCAAAGACCTACTTTCCTGAAAACTGGTCCAGAATTGTTCTTCTCCCTCCAAATTACAAATATACATGCATGAGAAGAATATGCTACTTACTAAATTTCTCTTAAACTTTTACTGAACTTAAGTATATAATAATTTGTACACCTAGCAAAGACCGTTTTAAAGCATACCTATCATCTCGGGGTCGGCGTTCTCTGTCAAATCGATCCCGGTCATAGTCAATAACACCACGATCCCGGTCTCGGTCTCTATGTGTCTCACGATCTCTTTTAAAATCTCGATGATCTGCTATGACATTACTTTGGCGATCAAAATAAGGCTCACGGTCTCTTTCTCTATCATAACGATCACGTTGGCCTGCGTGCTCTACAAAAACAATTAGTACAAAATAACTATATCCCTTTTATAGAAATAAAAGCAGAAAAGTATAAATCTAACCTCAGAGCTGGTATAAATTTCTGCCCTAAACTCAACTTAAGAATCTTTCAGCTGACTAAAAGGAAAATCATGTGATAATTAGGCCCTAAAATGTTTAAAAATACTGACCTCTCTGGGAATCCTACCTGTCTCAAAAGTTGATCTTTCAGGTAGTGGATCTGGGCGTAGAGTTATTCTTTCTCCATAAGGTATCTGTTCAACTTTATTAGTGGATATATCTGGTAAACAAAATCAGAGAAAAAGCACTCTGAGGGTGAAGCTTGAAAAAGCTAAAGCTGAAGCTAACAATTCCTGTAGGATCCCAAATACAAGTTCACCACCATTACTCACCTCGGCCATGGCCATAATCAACAGTCTGTTGCACTGGTGGTGGCTTGGACATTGGTGGCATACCCATAGGCACTGCACCAGGAGGGGGAATGGAAGAGTGAACAGGTGGGGGTGGTAATACTGGAGCAGATGGAATCGCTGCAGTTTCTGACTTAAATTCTGAGTTCAGTCCTTGTTCATCATTTGTATCCCAGAGCCCATAGAAAGAATCTTCATCCCATCGTTCCTGTTCTACAGCTGAAGTTTGCGGCTTTATCACTGGAGGAGGAGGAGGAGGTAGAGGTGGAGGAGGTGGAGGTGGTGGTATTGGGACAGGCGGCCTGGTTACAGGAACAGATGATCTTGCTGGTGGAGCAGAAGGTCTTACAATTGAACCTGGTGGTTTACCCATAGGAGGGGGTGGTCTATAGGACCCTGGAGGCTAGAGAACAGAGTCAAGAGCTTAGAGGACAAGCGTATCACTATGTTTTTACAGATCAGTGGAAATTAAAATCTGGTTCTCAGGAAAAAAAAAAAAAAAAAAAAACTAAAATAAAATCTGGTTCCCAATTTATAAGAAAAAAGTTAACACCTTGGACTCATTCAAAATTTCGTGCTTTAAAACATACCATCAAAATGAGGACAAGCCACAGAAAGGGAGAAAATATACGCAAATCTTGTATTTGATAAAGAACTTACAATTCACAATATACAAAACACTTAAACTCAATAAGGCAAATCATAAAAAATATGGCCAAAGCTAAGAATAGATATTTTTCCAAAGAAAATATATGAATGCCCAATAAGCACATGAAAAGATACTCAATGTCATTAGTCATTAGGGAAATGCAAATTAACATCCCAATGAGATACCATTTTCATATCCACTGGAATGGCTATAATTAATAAGACAGACAAAAACAAATGATGGCAAGGATATAGAAAAGAAAAACTCTTTTAGATTGTTAGTAGGAATAAATGGTGCCACTATAGAAAATGGTTTGCTAAGCTGGGCATGGTGGCATGTGCCTGCAGTCCCAGCTACTTGGGAGGCTGAGGCAGGAGAATCACTTGAACCCGGGAGGTAGAGGTTGTAGTGAGCTGAGAATGCAATGCGCCACTGCACTCCAGCCTGGGCGAGCGACAGAACCAGATTCTGACTCAAAGGAAGAAAAAAAAAAGAAAATGGTTTGTCAATTTCTCTCAAAAAGTCAAACTTACTTTTTTTTTTTTTTTTTTTTTTTTTTGAGATGGAATCTTGCTCTTGTTGCCCAGGCTTGAGTGAAATGGTGCAATCTTGGCTCACTGCAACCTCCACCTCCCAGGTTCAAGCACTTCTCTTGCCTCAGCCTCCCGAGTAGCTGGGATTACAGGCACCCACCACCACTACCAACTAATTTTTTATATTTT
The DNA here is from genome assembly GCA_963573385.1 of Cacajao melanocephalus. Taxonomy (NCBI): domain Eukaryota; kingdom Metazoa; phylum Chordata; class Mammalia; order Primates; family Pitheciidae; genus Cacajao; species Cacajao melanocephalus. Next base: position 73,518 of record CAUYLG010056279.1, on the reverse strand, counting down.
TAGTAGAGTCAGGGTTTCCCTTGGCCAAGCTGGTCTCAAACTTCTGACCTCAGGTGATTCACCCACCTCAGCCTCCCAAAGTGCTGGGATTACAGGCTTGAGCCAACACGCCCAGCCAAACATAAATTTATCACATGGCTCAGCAATTTCATTTCTAGGTATCTATCCAAGAAAAGCAGAAACATATGTCCATCCAAAGACTTGCACATAAATATTCATAGCCATACTATTCAACCACGCTCATGTCCATTAATTGGTGAATGGTTAAACAAAATGTGGTATATTCATATAACAAGTTATAAACAGAAATTTTAAAAGCAGTAAAAAGAAATGAAGTACTGAGTCATGTTATAACATGGATAAACTTGAAAAGATTATGCTAAGTGAAAGAAGACAGACACAAAAGACTACATATTATATAATTCACTTATACAAAATGCCCAAAAAGGCAAATCTATACAGATAGAAAGTGGATCAGTGGTTGCCTGGGACTAGGGTAGGAACGAGGATTAACTAACTATAAACTGGTGCAGTGATCTCACAGGGGTGATGAAAATGTTTTAAAATCTCCATACTCCAAATTAGGGTAGTAGCCACTTAAGATTTAAATGTCCCCGACCAACACCAAATCTACTGAACTTCTGTAGGTGGGGTCCCACCAGTAATTTAAAATAATAATAAAAAAAATACCCTCCATGAATAATTCTGATTTTCACCCCTTGATTAAGAACTATCTTCCCACTCTCTCAGTGCGCAGGAAGGAAAAAAATGAGTAAATAAGAACTATCTTCCTACTCTAGAAACTTATCTCCTCCATAAAAACAGTAAATTTCCAGTGAGAGAGATCCTAGAGAGCCTCCACACTTCTGTTCCTTTCAGTTATCTGGCTGACAATAATAGTCTGGGGAAAGCTGGGACCAACACAGAACTTGAGTAATACGAAACAAAATAAACTAAATGAACATCTAGTAATCTCTCTAAGGAGTGCCACTGTTGGGTGCCCTGATTACATTTGTTTTCCCAAAGCATCACCAGGTGCCATCAGAAATGTCTATTAAGGAGATGGTAGCACTTCTTAGCAGATAGGTCCTATCTACCCAATACTGAAGCCCAGCTGCCACGTACATTTTATTTTTATTCTTTTTTTGGTGAAGACAGGGTCTTGCTATGTTGCCCAGGCTGGTCAACTCCAGGCCTCAAGCAATCTTCTCGCCTCAGCCTCCCAAAGTGCTGGGATTACAGGTGTGAGACACTATGCCTAGTCTCTATTTTAATCTTCATAAGCGTGATTCAAACACTTATTTCCCATTTCTTAGTTCACTGTGTCTGGTTGGTTTGGTTTCTTCTTTTGTTTTTTGTTTTGGTTTGGACTTTTACTTCTCTGTTATTCCAGGATGTTTTTTTCTTTATTTACAGCTATTTTAAACCCTGGAGAGCCCACAATATACATTATTTATATATTTGCCCATACATAGGCAGTACTTTAAACTTTGTGAATAATAAAATAGAGTTGACTAATATGGAAGGAACATAATTTGACTGGAGGTCACTACTGGCTACAGTTAAAGACAAATGGCTATTACCTAAAGTTTTAATTAAAGTACGGTATGGTACACTTTGTTAAGAAAATGCCAATATAGGATGAGGCTGTTCTATCTGTCTAAACATATCCATCTTGATATCCATCAAGACAAGTTTTAAATATCTTAAGATCTCTTAGAAATACACTTATAAATAAAACAAAAGTGCTTTCTTCATTCTATACAGTGAGAGCAAGATAAATTTTTTTTAAAAATTGTTCATATGCGAAAGGGTTAATATCTATATTTAGGATAAAATGAGTTTTTTTTTTTTTAAAAACTTCAAACAGATAAATGGGTGAAGGACACAATTTCTGTAAGAAGAAAGTATAGTTAACATATGAGAATATATTCATGTTCACTAGTAATAAAAAATGCTATATTAAAATTACTAAATATACCAAAAATATTAAGTAGCTAATGCTTACAAGGCTTTATATAGATGTAACACAACTATTTTCTTTCTTTTTATTTATTTATTTTTGAGACACAGTCTCGCTTTGTTGCCCAGGCTGAAGTGAAGTAGCACGATCTGCAACCTCTGCTTCTGAGGTTCAAACAATTCTCCTGCTTCAGACTCCTTAGCAGCTGGGATTACAGACAGGCACCACCATGCCCAGCTAATTTTTGTATTTCTAGTAGAGACGGGGTTTCACCATGTTGACCAGGCTGGTCTCAAACCCCTGACATCTCAGGTGATTCACCTGAGATGAAGTCTTGATCTATCACCCAGGCTGGAGTGCAATGGCACAATCTTGGGTCACTGCAACCTCCACCTCCCACGTTCAAGCAAATCTCCTGCCTTAGCCTCTGGAGTAACTAGGATTATACGTGCTTATTACCAAGCCCAGCTAATGTTTGTATTTTCAGCAGACACCTGGTTTTACCACGTTAGCTAGGCTGGTCTCGAACTCCTGACCTCATGTGATCTGCCTGCCTCGGCCTCCCAAAGTGCTGGGATTGCAAGCGTGAGCCACTGTGCCCAGCCATTATACAACTATTATAGAGAGCTGTTTGGCTGTGTCACAGGAATCATTTTTTAAAAGTATGCTTATTCTGGGTCAGGTGTGGTGGCTCATGCCTGTAACCCTAGCATTTTGGGAGGCTGAGGCAGGGTGGATCACCTGAGGTCAGGAGCTCGAGATCAGCCTGGCCAACATGGTGAAACCCCATCTCTAGTACAAATACAAAACAATTAGCCAAGCGTGGTGGCAGGCACTTGTAATCCCAGCTACTTGGCAGGCTGAGGCAGGAGAATCACTTGAATCGGGGAGGTGGAGATTGCAGTGAGCTGAGATTGTACCACTGCACTCCAGCCTGGGCAAAAGACTATACTTAGTCTCAAAAAAATAAAAAAAGTATGCTTATTCTTTGAAGTATTCCACTTTGGGACTTTCAAATCACTGCTGGCTGGGTGCAGGAGCTCTCAACACTTTGGGAGGCCAAGGCACAAGTATCACTTAAGCCCAGGAGTTCAAGACCAGCCTGGGCAACAATTCGGGACTCTATCCCTAACAACAAAAATTTTTTAATTAGCCAGGCGTGGTGGTGTGTGCCTGCAGTCCCAGTTACTCAGGAGGCTGAGGTGGAAGAATCACTTGAGCCCAGGAGTTTGAGGCTGCAGTGAGCTATGATTGCACCACTGTATTCCAGCCTCCAAGGCAACAGAGCAAAACAAAAAAAGACAAAACAAAAACAACAACATAAAACTTAAAAAAAAAAAAAACAGTTTACTCATAAGAAGTCATCAGCCGAGTGCAGTGGCTCAAACTTGTAATCCCAGCATTTTGGGAATCTGAGCCAGGTGGATCACCTGAAGTCAGGAGTTCAAGACCAGCCTGTCCAATGTGGTAAAACCTTGTCTCTACTAAAAATACAAAAAATTTAGCCAGGTGTGGTGGGTGGCAGACACCTGTAATCCCAGCCACTCGGGAGGCTGAAGCAGGAGAATGGCTTGAACCTGGGAGGTGGAGGTTTCAGTGGGCAGAAATTGTGCCATTGCACTCCAGCCTGGGCAACAGAGTGAGACTCCATCTCAAAAAAAAAGAGTTATCTAAAATAAGAATCCAATACAAAGACATTCATTAGAGTAATATTAAGAATCACAGTGAAAGATTATAAATAAATTTTGACAGAAATGGAATTAATTCAATTAATTATCACGAATCAAAAAATAATATAGCATATAACAATATGGAAAGATGATTATGATTTGTTAAGCAAATAAAGCAGAAATGTGGATCTATAATCAGGAGCTTCTATTATTTAGTAAGACAAGCAAAGATAAAAGATATAATTCTTGGCCAGGCACAGAGACTTACGCCTGTAATCCCAGCACTTTGGGAGGCCAAGGTGGGTGGATCATGAGGTCAGGAGTTCAAGACTAGCTTGGCCAAGATGGTGAAACCCCATCTCTACTAAAAATACAAAAATTAGCCAGGCGTGGTGGCAAGCACCTGTAATCCCAGCTACTCAGGAGGCTGAGGCAGGGAACTGCTTGAACTCGGGAAGTGGAGGCTGCAGTGAGCTGAGATGGTGCCACAGTACTTCAGCCTGGGCGATAGAGAGAGACTCCATTTCAAAAAACTCCGTTTATTTTTTTTGAGATGGAGTTTCACTCTTGTTTCCCAGGCTGGAGAGCAATGGCACAATCTTGGCTCAACGCAAACTCTGCCTTCCAGATTCAAGCGATTCTCCTGCCTCAGCCTCCCCAGTAGCTGGGATTACAGGCATGTGCCACCACAATCGGCTAATATTGTAAATTTATAGAGACAGGGTTTCTCCATGTTGGTCAGGCTGGTCTCCAAGTCCTGATCTCAGGTGATCCACCTGCCTCAGCCTTTCACAGTGCTAGGATTATAGGCGTGAGCCACTGCGTCCGGCCTATCGTTCTTATCTTATGTACTCAATTTAGAAGGAAAGACAGACAAGAAAACAATCAAAAATGCAACATGATAAAGATGACAACAGAGACCAGTACAAGATGCTACAGGGTATTATATGAGGGTAACTGCCTTACATAGGTGGATGAGAAGATAGTAGAGCTGCATTAGCCATTGCAGGAGGGGATGGGATAGCAAAGAAAAGAAATTCTTGGCTTAGAGAATAACACACATACACAAAGGAATGAAGAAGTAAAAGAATCTAGCACATTCACAGAATTGTTAAGTAGCTCCATGTGGAGGGAAAATGAAGCATCAGAGAGTGGAGTAGCAAGCAATGGTCAGCAGAGGTCAGGCCAGCTCAGGAAGAACACGAAAGGCCATGCAAGAGATTCTAGATTTCACCCTGAAGGCATGGGAGAACACTGAAGAGTTTTAAAGCCAAGTAGCAGTGAAATTAGTTTTAAAATGTCCATTGGCCACAAATTGCATCAATGCTGCCTGGAGCGTAGGGGCAGTCCCAACTACAAAAAGGCATGAAAACTTTTTAGGGTGATGAGAATGTATATTTTGGTATATATCTGTCAAAACTTGAAATATAGGCTTAAAATGGGTGTAATTATACTTCAGAATTTTATTCAAAAGAGATAACATCAATCAGTAGTATGACTGGTTATGGCAGGGTAGGGCAGAGGCAATATGGAGGGCTGATTTTCAGATTTCAAGTTAGGGTGACTAGGTGATGGTGAGGAGAAAGAACATTTAATGGGGTAGTATAATGAGCCCCAATTTGAACATGCTGCATTTGACAGGAGTCACATCCACAGACAGAAACTCTGCAGACAGGCAAATGCATACAAAGGTCAGGAGATCTGATCTGGAGAGTTGACAACACCATGGTGGGTCACTGATGTCAACAATTATGTCTTAGTGTTTAAGTATTAGACCAGGATGGAAGGAAATGCTGAGAAATGAAGAAAGTTAATTTGAGGAAATGGTTCAGTAGAGCTTTTCTCTTCATTATGCAGTCATAAAACCATTTGAATGATAACATTTAAAACATCTGAAAAGCCCATTACTGTCTTAAGTGTAAAATAACAAAACAAAAACAAAAGAAGTCCTGGCATGCTATTGGAAAAGGAGAACTTACTCAAGTCTTTAACGTAAACACCCCTTTTCATACTGCCTGAACAGTTCTGAGGTATGTACTGAGATATGACATTTCCCCATCTGAAGGACTAGTAGCCTAAAAAGGTAGGAAGCACCATGAGGCCCACATCCAGCCCAGCCTAGATGGAAAACAGGACTTTTTTTTTTTTTTTGGTAGAGACGTGGGTCTCACTGTCTTGTGCAGGCTGGTGTCAAACTTCTGGGCTCAAGCAATCCTCTCGCCTTAGCCTCCCAAAGTGCTGGAATGACAGGCATGAGCCACTGTGGCCAGTCAACAGGACTATTTTAACTTAGAAAATTATTAGAAAAATTCTACCATTTTGTGGACAGAAACTATGTAGTTCAGGTGTAGTTGGTGTACTTATCCAAACCCTGGGGAAAAGGAGCATCTCTGCCACACTTTTGAACGTGCTTTTAAGATGTTCAAAGGTCAATCACCATAAACTTTTACTTTACCAAAAATCTAAATTTTAGAGAGGAAATTTGTAGTTATTTAATTTTTTAAAAATTAAACAACATAGAAACATACAAAGTAGAAACCATTTCATTTTCTGAGCACACATTCTCCCATACCGGATACATTCCAGGTCTTGAAGATGTATTCTGCAATCTTGATTCCTGAGGTGGTAGATGGTCAGCCATCTGTGGCTCAGACCCGAAGTCTTTCATCTTCTGAAGCTGTTCTTTCTGTTCCCTGCAAACAAATAAAATTGTCATGGTACATAAAGCATGTTTATGCCATTCCTAAGTGGCTACAGCTAATATTGAATCAAAAAGAAGAGACCTAAAAAACCTTGCCCAAAAATTCTCCGCAGTGGCCATACAATGGGCACCTCTGGAATTACTGTCATTTGCTTTTATGTAGCTAACTCATCAGTCATCTAAGACATAAAAATAATTATATATTATTAAAGATATTCAAGGATAGATTCTACAACCTGTCTCAGTAGTTTTCTACTATCTCATCCAGCTGTTATGTTTTTCTTTAATCCAACCAAAAGCTCCCTATTTCTTTAAACTTTTTTTTTTTTTTGGAGACAGAGTCTCGCTCTGTCGCCCAGGCTGGAGTACAAGTGGTGCAATGTTAGCTCACTACAAGCTCTAGCTCCCGGGTTCAAGTGATTCTCCTGCCTCAGCCTCCCGAGTAACTAGAACAACAGGTGCAGGCCACCACACCTCGCTAATTTTTTATATTTTTTAGTAGAGGCAGGATTTCACCATATTGGCCAGGCTGGTCTCGAACTCCTGACCTTGTGATCTGCCCGCCTCGGCCTCCCAAAGTGCTGGGATTACAAGGTGTGAGTCACCGTGCCCGGTCTGCTTTTTTCAACTCTTTATATCTAAGGTTGCAAAATGGTGGCCCATGCACCAAATATGGCCTAAAAAGGTTTTTAAAATGTGGCTTTTGGCTGAGAGCAGTGGCTTTTGGCTGAGAGCAGTGGCTCACGCCTGTAATCCCAAAACTTTGGGAGGCTGAGGCGGGTGGGTCACAAGGTCAAGAGATCAAGCCCATCCTGGCCAAGATGGTGAAACCCTGTCTCTACCAAAAATACAAAAATTAGCGGGGCATGGTGGCATGTGCCTGTTATCCCAGCTACTCAGGAGGCTGAGGCAGGAGAATCACTTGAACTTGGGAGGCAGAGGTTGCAGTGAGCAGAGATCATGCCACTGCACTCCAGCCTGGCAAACAGAGCGAGACTGCAACTCAAAAAAAAAATGTGGCTTTCATATCAGTTTTTAAAATTTGAATTAGCTATTTACAAAGCAAAATATTTCACATATAAATTCAAACCTTAAAGAGATTTGGTAACACCAGGCCTACATTCCCACATGCCAACGATCAGCCGAGTGCGGCAAGGCTGCCCATGTTAGATGAAACAACCTATCGCAATCTTCACTATACTCTACAGAGTTCGACTTGGCCCACTTTCACTCATTTTTGTTATCTGATTCTTGGGGACATTTTAGTTTATGGCCCCTGCTGTAGACGGTGAAAACAACTGTCAGTCTATATCTTTAAAAACAACACTTCAACTTCCTCAAGATAATTACGTAGCCCTTCGGTTTTTCTTTAAATTTCTGATTAAATTCCTTTTACTTTTCCTCACAATGCCCACCTTAAACATGGGTAAAATCCACTACAACTTCTTAAGACCTCTTGCAATTTTCTCCTTACAGTAAAGTAAGTGACCCAAATGAACCCAAAAGGTCAAGTATGTAAGACTATTTTCTGCTCAGCTAAATCACATCCCTTATGATACTCCTTATGACTTTACACTGACATAACATAACCTACTTGTATTCAACTATGACCACATTATCTATCGCTCCATATATATTATTTAATTATGTTCATGTTGCCTAGAAAGCTTTAAAAAAGGATGAAGCAGCAACAGCACCTTTTACCCAGCATTGCCATGCAAAGCAATAATGAATCAAAAAGAAATTTCGAAAGGAAAAAGAAAACCTTGGCAGCTTAACAACATCAATCAGCTTGGTATTCTCCATAAACAACACAGATTTTAGAGTTGGACAGATTGAGTTTAAACGTTGGATTTGACACTTACTAGCCAAGAGAACTTAACCTCTCTGAGCCTTACTGTCATCTGTGAAGTGGGGACGATACTATCTTATCTTTGCCGGCCTTTGATATAGAAGAATTTGAGATAGACAGACTGACATAATATACACTGAATTATTAGCAAGTGCCCAGTTACATGGTAGGTGTTAAATTAAAGGTGTCTGCAACTTAAAAGTGAATAGTGTAGTAGCTATATATTCTATAGCATGCTTTCTACATTTTCTTCATGAGTAACCTGGAAAAAATAAACCTCTTAGCTATAGACCACAGAAACCTGCCGTATCTGGTCTTTCATCATTACTGTTTCTTCACCATATATTTCTTTCCTAGATCTAAAGTTTAAGTTATAATTTATTGATAAGATCCACAAATATAAACCAGAATTGAAAAATGGAAGAAATATATTGGAATCTACCAAAACCTAATCATTAATTGATTTTTCTAAAAAAAATTTGCTTTAAAAAAGCTTGCAATCTGTCACTGACTTCTCAATTCCTATCCCAAGACATAGCTGGTTTAAAGATTAAATGAGTTCAATACACAACACACTTAGTACAGTTCCTGGCCCAGAGTAAGCATGCAATAAATGTTAGCTTTTGTTATTACTGTTACCATAACAGGAAAATTATGTAGATACCTATACATAGTTGATTTTAAGTCAAAATATCCTATTTTCCATTTCACAAAGAAAACATTTGGTTACAAAGAAACAAGTACCATCCTCAAGGAGAAATACCTGCTTTTAGTTATAATGAAAGACAAAACATCCCAAAAGGAAAGTATCAGTAGTTAGACAAATCTGAGGATGCTCCTAAGCAAACCATTCTTAGCTTCAACAAAGAAAAATACAAAAAATACAGCACTTTCCAAAGTTATATCAATGATTAGTGAATATAAAGTCTATCAGAGCTAATACCAAAGAACAAACTGCTTACTGGAAAAAATGAAGGTTACACATGAGCCCTGTGAAATCCAGAGCACTGAAAAGTTGAAGTTTGACACCTGAAACATGCACAGGCATGGCATGCCAGTAACACATCTACAGAGGCCAAGACAGCAATTAATTTTCACATTTCAGGGCATATGTTTATAATTAACACAGTTCTTAAATACTCATCCTAACCCTAAAAACAACACTGAATGACCAGAAATATAAATTAAAAGTATGTGATAAGAACTTGAAGTAAAATGATTGCATTCAAATATATCATATCATTTAAAAAGAGCAGTCTGAATGTGGTTTTTACTAAAAGAAATGATCTGAAGGAGTCAACTTACCGAAGCATTTTCAGTTCTTGTGCAGCTTTCAAAATGATTTCGTGCTGCCTCTGACTGAGAACCATTACCCCTCCAAGGCCTTGGTCAGAGTCTAAGCTTGCATCGGACCCCATCATTTCTGAGGAATGATGTGAGGAGGGCATATGTTCCGCCATGGGGGAATGTCTATCCACATCAGATGGGTACCATCTGTCTGACAACCGTTCTCTTTCCCAGTCCATTCTGTCAGGAACATAATCTCGCTTTTCCCGCCATGTATCTCCTCTTTCTGGATACTCTCGAATCCTCAACTCACCCCTATCACGGAAATCTCGATCATACCCATGGTCTCGATTTCTTTCTTCTCTCCATCTATCATCCCGATATCTATCCAAAGGTGGAAGAGGTGGGAGGGGCGGTAAAGGTGGAAGAGACGGAATATCCCGTTCACGAAACTGTGATTCTTGTTCATCCAGTGGTCTCCCATAATCTCTGTCCCACTCATTATCCAAATTTCTATCATACATATCCATGGGTCTTCCAATCCGATCCACATCCCTGTCCATGTCCCTGTCCATTTCCCTATTGTAGTCCTCATCCATATCCTGGTCTCTTTCCCAATCATCCCACCAAGGGCCTCGTCTATCTCCATCATGAGACCGAGATGGTGGTGCTGAGAACCTGTCCTCTCTGTTATAGAGCTCTAGTGTATCATCTTGATAGTCATGTTCACATTCTCTCCAGTATCTCTCTCTATCCCAGTCATCAAGTCTTTCTCGTTCCATTGGAGCATTTCTACCATCTAATGGGAACTCTTCATGCCCTCGCTCTTCTCCATGGTTCCATGGAGCTCTAGGAGGCTCATCTCGGTGATATGGATATATTTTTTCCCCACCATCTCCTGGGTCTGGTCTGAATGGACCTCTATCACGACCAAAATCTGATCTTCCCAGTCCCCTTTCTCGACTGCCAGGCCCTCGAGGTGGTCCTCGCTCCCTGCTCCCAGCTCTTCGAGGTGGGACTCTCTCCCTACTCCCGGCCCTTCGAAGAGGTCCTCTCTCCTGACTACCAGCCCTCCGAGGTGGTCCCCTTTCTCGGCTGCCAGCTCCACCCCTGTCCTGGCTGCCTTGCAGACCACCTGGCACTTTCTCCCGACTGCTTCCAGGCCTCACCAACCCTCTGTCCCGGCTACCTTCTCCTCTGTTCATCTTATCTCGACTGTCTTCTCTCCTACCCATCATTTTATCCCGGAAGTCTTCTTGCTTGACCAATCCTGGGCCTCGACTGATTGCCTGCCCACGACCTCTGTTTACTAGTCCTTTATCCCGTGTGTCATCCATTCTGCTTTGCCCAGGACCTCTGTAAGATGAGCTGCTGCCTCTATTGCCTTCTAATCTGTTATCTCTATTATCTGGCCGAGGCAGGCCTTTATCTTGGTTGTTTTCTGAATGGGGCAGACCAATACCCATAGGTTTAAAATCATTATCTGCTGTTAATGATGATGATGTTGCTACTGCTGCTCCTCCCTCCATCCCCCCTGTTTTTGAAGGAAAAGTAGATTGAGCAGGTACAGGCTTATTTGCAAGGGGTACAGGCTGAGTAACAGCTTGGGCTTTGTCGATTTGAGTTTCCATACTTTGAGCATTCTGGTCCCAATTAGAAGGCTCTATGGGCCCTTCCGAGACTTCGCTTTTAGGTGGCTCTTGTTGAGAGTCGCTTAGATTCTCATTTGACCGAGCCGCCTTGGCATCCTTTACATCTGCAGCAATGGAAAATGCAGTTGATTGCATTTTAAAATTCTTCTGCTGGTTACTACTGGTGTCTGCTAATGGTTCTTTGTTTCCTGAAAGAGGTTCTGCTTGTGACTTAGGTTGCTGCTGATGCTGCTGTCCAAAAGCTGGTTTGGGGCCTTTCCATTGTGGTCCACTCTGTCGAGGACTTAGGGATGTACTGGGGGTAATATAAAATTGAGATGCTGGCCCCCGGGGAATCATTCCCCATTTGCTTTTAGTGCCCTCTGCTGGGTGACCTTCATATCTGGGTCTTGGCCCATCGGGGCGATTTCCTTCAAAACGAGGCCCTTTGGGTCTCGGTCCTTCACACCTTGACCCTAAATCCTCAAATCTTCGAGGACCATCAAATCTACAAGTAAAACAAAAGATATTACTCAAGACAGTAAAGCAGAAAAAAAAAAAATTCTCCATGTAAGAATATTTAAGGCACTCTTGCCTTAGAATTTGTTTACAATAATGACTCTTTTCAGTCATTAAATAAATCCTGAGTCACCAATATCTTAGAACCAGTATGTTAAGGTAGCAGTGCTCAGAAGGTCTTAGGACAAGCTTTGGAAATCATGTTAGTATTATCTAATTCACTTCAACACATCTCCTGCAGCAAGTCACTATTATACTGAATTGTTAAAAAGCAATTATAAGCCGGGCGCAGTGGCTCACACCTGTAATCCCAGCACTTCGGGAGGCAGAGACAGGTGGATCACTTGAGGTCAGCAGTTCAAGACCAGCCTGGCCAACGTGGTGAAATCCTGTCTCTACTAAAAAAAACAGAAAAATTAGCCGGTGATGGTGGCAGGTGCCTGTAATCCCAGCTACTTGAGAGGTTGAGGCAGGAGAATCACTTGAACCCAGGAGGCAGAGGCTGCAGTGAGCTGAGATCACACTATTGCACTCCAGCCTGGGTGACAACAGTAAGACTCCGTCTCAAAAAAAAAAAAAAAAAAAGCAATTATAAATACTGCACCTTAGGAGACAGAAGAGGCCACTCATTTTAAAGACAAAAAAAAAATTAACAAATTCCATAACTAACTCTGAGCACTTCTGGAATTAAATTGTAACTAAAAACTAAATATGAAAAGACTAAAAAGAAAATATAGGATGATTACAAATATTTTTAGAGCTAGCACTAACATTTCGATTGACAAAGGTTTAAAAAAAAAACAAACAAACAGCAGCCCTGGCTCTGACATTTTAAAAAGTCTGCACAGTTATTTTTGCTATGAACCCACCTGCTCATCCAGTAAAGAGATAGTATACAACCCCTATCTGTCAGGCATTACATTACATCCAAGAGATACCAGAATAAAATGTAATCTGTGCCCTCAAAGAGTTTACAACCAAATACAAGGGCACCTCAATCTAAGGAAGCAAGACGAGGAAAGGCAGAGAAATGCCTTTCCTCAGCAGAGCATGTTTAGAAGTGCAAATAGTTTAGCATGGCTAATGCAAAGGAGAAATAGTCAAGAGAGCTGATTAAAAAGGAAGTGTGGAAAAGCAGCACACTAAAAAATAAAGTAAAGAAGTAAGCAAGGATCACTCTGCAAAAGATTGTGTATGCCTCCTGTGGCAGAGACTACTGGTGGTCTTCCAATACCCATTTCCCCACTTATCTACAATAACAGGCCTCCCTATTTTTTAGTTAGACACAAGGTTCCCCAGACAAGATACTCTCTTTATCTCTTGCAGCTAGAACTGGCAGTCACGTTCTTGCCAAGGAGCTGAGAGTAAAAATGATTTGCACATCCTCTGGATTGTCCCCTTAAAGGGAAGGGCACATCCTCCTCTTCACCATTTCCTTTTTCATGCTGGTTCTCACATGGTGGTAAAACATCCTGGACCAGGTAAATCAAAAGGAACTGGATTCCTGAGCCATAATCTAAGTCCTAAGAGAGAATAAACTTCTAACTTGTTAAAGCCATCTGACTTGGATCTCGATTATAACAGATAAATTAATTCAGATGGTTAAAGAGTTTAGCATTACCTTATAAGCATTTAGAGCCACTAAATACAGTCTGATTTTTAAAAGATTACTTTAGCAGAAAAATAGTGGACAGAGACAAAAAGTTTAAAGATTATTTCTACAATTTGGATAAGTGAAGGTGATGCCTAGTCTAAGGCAGTGACTGATACAAGAATGCAGAGGAGGGGATAAAAGTGAGAGATGTAAAATAAGGTAGAACTGATAGGATTTTGTAACAGGCAGAAAAAAAATGATAGAGGTAAGGGAAAAATTTAAGATGATTCCAAGGTTTCTGGCTTAGGTGACTGAGTAGCAGACAAGTGATGCCTTTCATGCCTTTAATGAGTGCTAAGAGGGTTTTTTTTTTCATTTCTTTGGGAAATCAACGAAGACTAATAAATTCAGTGTTAGCAAAATATTTATTTCCTATCCCTGTGACTTTAGGCTTTGTTATTCTAGAAGTCTAGTTTCAAAGGGACGAACACTTCCACTAGGAGACACAACAAATGATTCCACTAATCTGAAGTTGAGACTCCAATTTTACTCTGAAGTTTCGAATCAAGAGGCAATGAAGACAGTTACTGTATTCACTGGGGATGACTGATCCTAACTTTCAAGAGGAATCTGGGTTACTACTGCACAATACAGGTGAAGAGGAGTATGTCCTAAATGCAAGAGATCCTCTATGACATCTCTTAGCATTTCCCAGGTCCTGAGATTCAAGTCCATGGAAAATTGCAAGGGGTTTTGTAGAACTGCAAATAGCAGAACTAATTCAGAAAGAACCACTAATAGCCCACACCTAAAAGAATGAAAGCCTGGGTCACCCAACCAGGCAAGGAACCAGGACCAGCTAAGATACTTACTTAGAGCAATGGGAACATGGAATGAGTGGTGGAAGCACATATATACCAGCTATGACCATATGACCACTGCAGAAATACGGACTACAATAGTTACAAGTATTTCTTCCTTAATTTGATATATATGTGTTTAAATATACATATGTGTGTGTGTGTGTGTATTAACCAAATACTTTTGGGTTCATTTGTTTTCTTCCTTGTTATCTAACATAGTATGTGTTAATCACAGTTCACTTTATATTTCAGTATTTAAGTTACAGAACCTGAAAGAAGGAGTGTGAATCAGGTAGGAAAAGAATGAACTAATATTATCCTAAAGACAAAAAAAAAAAAAAGACTTTATGTGCTCCTATTGGGAAAGAGAATGTTTTTTGTCTGTCCAGGAATAATGTCTCATGCTAGATGTGAAGATCTCCCAGGGACCCAACCTAATCAGAAACATATGGGAAAGGCGGCCAGGCACGGAAGCTCATGTCTGTATTATCAGCACTTTGGAAGGCAGAGGCAAGTGGATCACCTGAGGTCAGGAGTTTGAGACTAGCCTGGTCAACAAGATGAAACCCTGTCTCTATTAAAAATAGTAGACTTAGCTGGGCATGGTGGCGTGCACCTGTAATCCCAGCTACTTGGGAGGCAGAGGCAGGAGAATTGCTTGAATCCAAGAGGTGGAGGATGCAGTGAGCCGAGGTGGTGTCCCTGCACTCCAGCCTGGGTGACAAGAGTGAGACTCTGTCTATAAAAAAAAAAAAAAAAAAAAGAGAGAGAGAGAGAGAGAAAGGGAATTTTGGGAAATATAGTTCAGCCTAGCCAAGATGACCTTTTACAAATCCATTGCAAGGAACTTAAAAATACACAAACCCACAATAAACAGAGAGAAGGGGTAATCAGCAGATGAGAATCTTGTTTTTAAATTCTGAAAGACAAAGAAAAAATATGAGTGGTAACTTACAGAGCAGGAAGAAGCTACAGTTTAGAGTACTGATGGCAGAAGGGGATAAAATCAAAAGGAGGCTGGCTTACCCAGAGAACCGCAGAGAGGGTCAGGGTTCTCTGACACCAGTGGGTGCTAAGGAATGAAAGGAGTAAAACTTGGGGCTAAAAATACGTAAATCTATATTCAGAACCATCAACCAGCCATTCCCTAGGCTGAATGTCTCTTAAATCCTTGAGTCCCCTAGCAGTAGTGACAGTTCCTTACCTTATTCACATAAAGCAAAAACCTGACAGGTAACAAGCCCCTCTCATACACACAGAGCTCCCAATCAGTCTGTCAGTGTCTTCCATGCTTAAATATAAATGGACAGCCAAGGATTGCTAGATATTTGAGGAACACATCCAAAATGAAAGAAAAACTAAAGATAAATAAATAGGATCTGAATTTGGAGAAAACAGAATGCAAAAAGCAGAAAAGGACTTTCAACTCAAGTTGTTATCCTCAGAGAGATTCTTAAAGAGACTGCACCTATAAATCAAGAACAATGTGCTGTTTATTAAAAAGATCAGCACCAAAAAAAAACATAGA
This sequence comes from Cacajao melanocephalus, assembly GCA_963573385.1. Lineage (NCBI taxonomy): Eukaryota > Metazoa > Chordata > Mammalia > Primates > Pitheciidae > Cacajao > Cacajao melanocephalus. The sequence continues at coordinate 57,910 of CAUYLG010056279.1, read as the reverse complement.
AAAAATGTTTTCCAATTCTCAAAATAAAAGATGCAATAAAAGTATCAGAAGTTAAAAGTATCTCAGAAAGTACAACAAAATGTAAGATAAAAGACACAAAGATAATCAATCAAACATGTCCAAAATCCTACTAATGAAGAGTTCCAGAAACACAAAACAAGAGAAAAAAAAATTAAGAAATAACACAAAGAAATATCCCAGAGTTGAGATTCCAATCTCCAGACAGAAAGGGCCCAGCATACTCAGTACTCAGGATAATTAATAATAAAACCAAACAAGCAAACAAAAAACACTGAAATTTCAGAATACCAGAGATTTTTTTAAGTTTGGGAGAGAGGAGGTCACGAAAACAGGAAAAGAATCAATACAGCACGACACCTACACAAGGTAATAGAACAATGATCCTAAAACCTTGAGGAATAATTATCTTCAACATCAAATTCTATATCTAAATTAGCAAGCAAATGTGAGTTTAGAATAAAGACATTTTCAGATACAGGACGACTCAGAAAATTTACCTCCCACCCACCCTTCCTTAGCAAGTGACTTGCGCATGCACTCCAGGAAATTGAGGTACTGAATGGTAACAGGAAGCCATGAGATTTGATAAACAGCAAATCTCATTCCGGCGGATTGTCAAGGGGAATGCTGTAGTTAACAGCCATAGGGCAGTGTTGAGGAAGAACAAAAACTTTTTCAGAACAGTTAAATAAGTATGTAATATCTAAAATGTGTAAGCGTATAAGTCATGAAAACAGCAGCATAATTATTTAGTGCTACAAAGATGGCAACCAAAAGAAACAGCTAAATAAATAAATGAGGATACCATTAGAAAACACACATTTGGGAGTCATGGGGCAGTGGGTGGCCATTTTGCCCAATTTTTTTAAACCATGCATATGAATCACTTTGATAAAAATGTAAACTGTATCTCTTTAAAGGGCACAGAAAGAGGATTAGCCCTCATCAGAAAGGCTGCTTCTTCTGAGACTATAAGATGATGAGCATGGTAAGTAAAACTAAGGGCTAGAAATGAGATGTTTTACTGAGTTTGATAGGTAGCCTTTATTTCTGTGAGGCAGGAAGCTAAATTATAAATATAAAGCAAAATAAAAATGTTTGCTAAGATGAAGAAAGCAGCACTAGAGTAGATGGTCTATGTGAAGGCTCGGCAGAGTGATAATGGGCAAAGGGAAGGTGACCAGGAACTTGTTAAAGTATACACATCACAATGCTAATGGAGAGTATATACTCACAGAAAGAAAAAAAAGCATGGCTTTTAGGGCTTGTGTATGTGCTTTAGGGCTTGTGATGGTTTGGTTCCTTTCTCGGAATTACGCTTATTAATTCAAAGTGCCTCAATAATATATTGGATCATTAAAGTTGTATCAAATCATTTGCTATGTATCAATGCAGCAATGATTTGTTCATGTAAGTGATAAGACTATCTTCCACAATGTACCAGAGTCAGTGAGAGACCTTATCAACATGTTATCTAGTATTCTAACCAAATTTAAGTATGAGCAAAGTTCCTTCCTCACAAAATTGTGAATGCCTTGATAATTTTATCCACGACTGACATTTTGGAAGAAGCAACTTTTATTGAACACCTATTGATTGTCAGCTAATGTACTGCTGCTAAAAAGAGAGTCATGCCTAACCTCAAGGAGTTCACTGTCCACAGGAAGAGTGAGAAAATTAACTCAACAATTAGAACAGAATTTGATAAATATTGAACATGTTTGTCTTGCTAACCAAAGTATTTCCAATGTCTGATTTCATTAAAGAATCCCAATTTGTAATTACTGAAGTGCTGCTCTAGGGCAGGAAAAATAGAAATAAATAAAGCAAAGAATGGCAAGAAGGGAATTCCAGACAAAGAAAAGAGTATGCATAAAAGCCAGAGGAAAGGACAAAGGAAGCAGGAGGCTTAAAAGGTGTGCAGATAAGAGGACATGGGCCAGAAGGGTTGAAAGGGTTGGTGCTTTGTTTTCAGGCCAAATTGCTGATCAACAGCCAAGGGCCATCATTTTATTTTCATTCTGGGGGCCAGAAAATGTTGAAACCATCTGAAATACACTTTCAACACTACATATAAATGGCAAATATTTATCACTATTTGACTTTTTTTTTTTTTGGTCTTTTTCTTTTTAAAGACAGGGTCTCACTCTATCACCCAGGCTGGAATGCAGCGGCATGATCATAGCTCACTGCAGCCTAGACTTCCTAGGCTCCAGCAATCCTCCCACCTCAGTCCCCCGAGTAGCTGGGACCACAGGTCCTTGCCACTATGCCTGGCTAATTTTTGTATGTCCCCAGGGTCAGCTAATTTTTGTATTTTTGGTAGAGATGGGGTTTTGCCAAGTTGCCCAGGCTGATCTCAAACTTCTGAGCTCAAGCAATCCACCTGCCTCAACCTCTCAAAGTGCTGGGATTACAGGCATGAGCCACCACATCTGCCTATTACTGGACTTTCAAATTTTCAAAGTTCAAAGATGTTACAAAATGACAGACTCAAAACCTTTTTCTTGTATAAAAATAATGACCTTTTAAGCCTTTGTAACAAATATATTGAGATACTCATATTAAAAATCCGTATGAAAATAAGCCACCTTTACATCAATACAATGAAATATTATGACCCTTTTGACATATAAAAACACGTACTTAAAATGTAGTAGAAACATTACATAAATTCACAAAACAATCACATAAAAATGCATGCACTGTACACTGGTCAGATGAAAAGAAAAATAAGCAAATATCTGGTTTTAAGTATTTACAAAGTATTTATTTGTATAGTTAAGTGTGCTATAAATCCCCTTTAAAAACCCTAAAACTAAGTATAAAACCCTTAGAATTAAGTATAAAGATTTCAAAATTTGATATAAAATTCCAAAATGTAAAAACTGAAGATGTATACATAAATACAAATACCTTTAAAGAAGGTATTTTCTGTATTATATTATTTGCTGAAACATACTAAAATTAATAAACCACGGGAATTACAAGATACCAAATTCCGAAATTAAATTCCTTCCCTTTTTGTTTTCATGTGAAATAGCACCTGTTTCCTAATATGTACAACCAAGGTTCTAAAATTAAAATTCCCAAAGATAAGTAATCACTATGAACAGGAACAATCATAACAAACTGAAATATAAAGAAAAACTATAGCACTCACAGTCCCTTACTAATCCTAGTAAGACAGCTATAGAATTAAGAGGTCCACAATTCTAATCCTAAAACCAGTCATAAAGTAGTTGTGACTGATCGGAAGCCTTGATATTATAAAGATTTCAATTCTTCCTCCAAATGGTCAATGAATTCTATGCAATGCTCATCAAAATTCCAACAGTTTTTGAAAACTGACAAGCTGATTCTAATAATAAGACAATCTAGAACAGGGCTCAGCAAACTATGGTCTATGGGCCAAATACAGTTAAAAGTGATTTTTTTTTTACATTCATAAAGGTTTTTTTAAAACAAACAAACGAAGGCTGCACATGGTGGCTCATGCCTATAATCCCAACACTTTGGAAGGCCAAGGCAGGCAAATGGCTTGAGCCCAGGAGTTCGAGACCAGCCTGGACAACATAGGGAGATCCCCATCTCTACAAAAAATAAAAACATAGCCAAACATGGTGGGACATGCCTGTAGTTCCAGCTACATGGGAGGCTGAGGTAGGAGGATTGCTTGAGACCAGGAGGTCAAAGTTGTAGTCAGTTGTGATGCTGCCGCTGCATTCCAGCCTGGGCAACAGAGTAAGACTCTGTCTAAAGAAAATTTTTTTAAAATGTAAAAAAAAAATAAAAAAAAAATAAAAAAAATAAAAAAAAAATTGGGTTTCATTGGGCAAAAAAAATTAAAAAAAAAAAAAAGAAAAAGAAAAAGAAACAAAGACAAGGAAGAAAGAAAAATATTTAACAGAGACCGAATGTGACCCACAAAAGCTACAAATATTTACCATCTGACCTTTATAGAAAGTGTGCCAGGCCAGGCGTGGTGCACTTTGAGAGGCCAAGGCAGGCAGATCATCAGGAGTTCAAGACCAGCCTGGCCAACATGATGAAACTCTGTCTCAACTAAAAATACAAAAAATTAGCCCGGCATGGTAGCGCATGCCTGTAATCCCAGCTACTTGGGAGGCTGAGACAGGAGAATCACTTGAACCCAGGGCGCAGTGGTTGCAATGAGCCGAGATTGTGCCACTGCATTCCAGGCTGGGTGACAGAGTCAGAATCTGTCTCAAGAAAAAAGAAAAAGAAAGCCTGCCAATCCCTTATCTAGAAGCACAGAACTGAGGGCCTACATGAATAGATAAATTTATTGTCACAAAAGCTACAGTAACTGCAAAAATATTACTCTAATACAAAGACAGACAAATAGACCACGAAAATGGAGAGTTCAGAAACAAACACATTTAAACAATGGATTTATGATGAAGTCACTATAAAGTAGTAGGGATGACTTCTTCAGTAAATGGTGTTGGGATCAACTGGATAGTTATTTGGAAAATATAAACACTGATCCCCTACCTCACACTATACATTAATCAAAAAATCAGTTCTATATGGAGTATTGATTTAAAAATAAAAGATTAAAGAAATAAAAGACAGAAGAAAAAGCAGAATGATAATATTTATAGCCTTTGGTTGTGTGTGTGTTTTTTTTTTTGGAGACAGGATCTCACCCTGTTGCCTAGAGTGGAGTGCCGTGGCACCATCACAGCTTACCACAGCCTTGACCTCCCAGGCTCAAGCGATCCTTCCACCTCAACCTCAAACGTAACTGGGACCACAGGCGCACGCCACCAAGTCCAGCTAATTTTTTACTTTTTGTAGAGACAGGGTCTCACTATATTACCCTAGCTGGTCTCAAACTCCTAAGCTCAAGCAATCCTCCTGCCTCAGCCTCCCAAAGGGCTGGAATTATAGAGGTTGGCCACCACGCACAGCTGACAATATATTTCTAAGGACAGAAAGGAAATGTGGTACGGTCATCCACTTAGTTATTAAACAGGAAGGACCTTACCACCTATTTTGTGGCAAGAACCTGGACCATCTCAGTTTGCTAAAAGGATATGTGACAGAATTATTTCATCTTTTAAGATTTCATCTTTAACATTTTTTCACTATCCCTTTATTTTATTTTTATTTTTGAGACAAAGTCTCACTCCATCACCAAGGCTGGAGTGCAGTGGCACAGTTCTATCGCCTCTGCCCCCCAGGTTCAAGCAATCCTCCTACCTCAGCCTGCCAAGTAGCTGGGACTCCAGGTGTGCGGAACCATGCTCAGTTAATTTTTGTATTTTTAGTAGAGACAGGGTTTTGCCATGTTGGCCAGGCTAGTCTCAAACTCCTAACCTCAAGTAATCCACTCGTCTATGCCTCTCAAAGTGCTGGGATTACAGATGTGAGCCACCATGCCTGGTCCCTTTATTTTTAACTTCTGTAAATTATTTATAAAATTACTTTAAACTTTAAAATAAAAAGGGTGCACTGGACCCAAATGGTAAAGACTACTTTTCTGGTATACTGAAATCAATCTGTCATATTGCAGCGTTTACGTTCTTTTTTTTTTTTTTTTTAATAAAGACGGAGTCTCATTCTGTTGCTCTGTCCCCCAGGCTGGAGTGCAGTCTTGGCTCGGTGCCACCTCTACCTCCGGGATCAAGTGATTCTCATGCCTGAGCTTCCCGAGTAGCTGGGATTACAAGTACGCACCACCATGCCTGGCTAATTTTTGTATTTTTAGTAAAGACAAAGTTTCACCATGTTGGCCAGGCTGGTCTCCAACTCATGACCTCAAGTGATCTGCCTGTGTTGGCTTCCCAAAGTGCTGGGATTACAGGCATGGGCCACTGCGCCCAGCCTGTAGCGTTTACTTTCACATGCTCATTAAAATAAAAAGCGCTGCAGTGAGAAATCTGTAATACACATAATGGATAAAGAACTGTAGAATAAAGAACTCCTACAAAATCAATAAGACATAAAAACCAGTCAAAAAAATGGAAAAAAGACTTGAATCAGCATTTCATAAGACAGGAAATCCAAATTAACAATAATCAAATGGAAAGAAGTGAAACCTTGTTAGTCATCTGGGAAATGTAAATTAAATCCATTATCATGATACCACTATACATCCACTAGGATTGCTAAACCTTAGAAGTTTAACAATACCAAGTGTTGATAAGGATGCAAAAAAACTAAAACACTGAAACATTGCTGGTCAGAGTATAAGCTGAACCAACCACTTTGGAAAAATGTTTAACAATATTCATTAATGCAGAACATGTATATGCTCTATATTTGGGCAATTCCAATCCTTAGTAGATATCCAAACAAAATTAAACACACACAAACACACATACATCTAAAGGGACACATACAGCATCAAAAGACACACAGCAGCACTTTTCATAATAGCCAAAAAACTTCAGTGACCATTAATATTAAAATGGATGAACAGATTATGGTATATTCATGCAATGAACTATTGTACAGGAACGCAAATAAACAAACTACTACTATACACAACATGGATGACTCTCACAATAATACAATGTCAAGTGAAAGATGTCAGACTCAAGAGTACATACAGTATTATTTCACTTACAAAAAGTTCAAAAATAGGCAAAACTAATCTATGGCTCAGTAGAGCAGTTATCTTTTGGATATTAGAAAATAACTGAGGGGAACAAGGGGAATTTCTTGGGCACTAGTAATTCCTACTTCTTGATTTAGTAGTGATACCATGTGTGTCTTTATTTTGTGAAAATTCACTAAGCTGTACACTTAAAATTGTGCACTTCTCTGTTATCTTTCAATAAGTAAGTTTTATTATTTACGAAAAATAAAAGGTTCTGGAAAACCAACATCCATTCATATGACAGTTTACCGGAGCAACAGTAGTCTTCTGGAAGACTGAGTGAACCCAATGATACACATAGTGTCAAAACAGCTCCCCTAGATGCTCAACAATGTGACATGCTATTTACATGTGATGCAGTTTTGTCACGTGACTTTTTAGAACTCTTGTTATAAGAAAGCAGCCTAAATCTGGATTTTGCAAAAACTCAAAGCCATTTACAGTACTTTATTTTAACAGCATGTTACTGGTAAAGTTGTTTAGCTGTGTTCTAAACACTTGTTTTTCTAACTAGCTTTGATTATTTTAAAAAAAAGTGGCTTACCACATCAGTTACATATTGACAGCAAAATCTGAATTAGGAATAAAGGAAGTTTACAGGTGTCTTTAATAGTACAGATTATTCTTATCTAAGTCCTGTTCACTCACTAACCAGCTTCCCACCGATTTTTTTTACCTAGTTACACAGGAGAAAAAGAACTATGTCTAGGTAACACTCCCAACTATACTCTGTAAGGGCTAAGTGAGCAAAAGAAGCAGAGGGGTGACACAAATGGCAATGACACAAGCTAGTCTGGGGAAAGGTTTTCAAAACAAGGTGAACAATGCGAGCAGGATCCAATTCAAGGATTAAAAAGCCATCCTTATCAAAGCTGCAGATGAAAATGCTGAAGAAAGACATCACATACCTAAAACAGTAAAATCATCCACCAAGATTTCAGCAGACTGAAATGATGGCGCAAACCTAACCAGAAAAAAAAATCTAAAGATAAATCTAAAGTCTTAGAAAAAGAAACAAGAAAAACAAAAACAAAAAATCAACCACACAAGTTCAGGATAAGAGAGATTTGGCTTAAAAGTTAATGTGAAAAGATCTGGGAAGCTAAATTGATGTTAAGTTCAACAAGAGTCAACACTGTAAGAGTACTGAAAAAAACAAACAAAAAAGCAATTTGTTAAGCTATATAATATGAGCACACTATTTATAATGAAGTTGGTACTAGGCCTATGGTCCTCTGCATCTGAAGTAAGTGTTCATTCTGAAGGAGACTAACAAACCAAAGGCCCTTCAAAGGACAGTGAGCAGTACAGCAGGAGGAGGTTAGACCCAATGTTAAGACAAAAAGAATCTGAGTTGTGATTGGCAGAGCAGACTGGGTAAGGCAAGTTGAGGGAGACATGAGGGTAACAGTTTGTAAATAACTATAGTGACACTCTGTAGAAGAGGGATAGGATAATTCATTCTGTGTTGCTCCAGAGGCAAATGCAGAATCAACAGATAAAAGTCAAAGAATCACATTTGGGTTCAATGTAAAAAGCAAACTTTCTAGAATCAATACCTTATATGGCAGTGTTCCTTATCACAGTGCCAATGTTAAGCATACCACTGCTCATCACAAAAAGTACAATGGACGTAAAGTGGATCAAAAGTCCTTGGATTCTAATCCCATCTCAACCATTTACAAGTATGTTATATGAGGCAATTTATTTACAACCTCTCTGAATCTCAGCTTTTCTTACGTATTTATTTACCTCCCGAGATCACTAAGAGGAATAAAAAAGATGGTATGTACAAGACCCATTGTGACAAAATGAAATGCAACACAAATGTGCATTGTTGTAGAGGAATATAATATTAGATAATTGCTAATATCCTCCCAGCATTGGATTATTAACTTTGGAAGTTATTTTCTTCTGAAGAATAAACTTAAAATAGGTCCTAAATTCCCACAGCCAAGATTCAGTAGGCAAAGAGAGAAAATATTAACATGACAAATCAAGGGAGCAGAAAATGTATGTTTCATGAGGTGTTAAGAATGTACTTCTCTGATAGCAAATTAGTCACCAGATCTAAAAGGCAATGCTCATTCCAGAAGATAAGTACAAATCCAAATCAAGATGACATACATGCCAAATAAATCAAAACTACAAACATATCTGTAAGCACTGACAGTATGGGCTTGAATCATGGCAGTAAACAGTGCTTAAATAGTGCTTTTGCATTGGGGAGCCTCAGACTCAGCTGTACCTGGACTGGGGTTCTACGTACTCGGTTACATGATCCTGACTGAGCAAGTTACCCAATCTTCTCAGTGCTAGTTTGTTAAGGGTAAATGCAGAATAATCTGCCTACTTCACAGGGTGTAATGAAGACTCCCATGAGATAACAATGTGTGTTAAGCCTCTAGCAAGGCTTCTTGGTACACAGTGGAATTCATGCTAATTGCCCCTTTCTCTTAACTTTGATTGTGGATGGAGTTTTGTGCCATATTGCTTTCAGAATTATAAGCTTGGGGAATAAAAGATATATCTTGTTTTCAAATGCTAAAATGAGGTTGAAAAAAATGATAATGTAGATCCATTGATATTGAGATGGAAATCTAAGCAATACACATTGGTGGAAAACTAAGTTACAAGATAATCTACTCAGCATGATCCCATTTTTATAGCACATATTTTTAAAATGATTCCAGATGGTGGAATTAGGTGACTTTCACTTTTTTTTCTACACTTTTCTGTTATGTTTGAATTGTGTATAAGGAGTATGCATTTCTAGTACAATTCCCAATTGGGAAAAAAACCGATTAAAATATTTTTCTGGCTGAGCGTAGTGGCTCACGCCTGTAATCCCAGTACTTTGGGAGACCAAGGCAGGCAGGGAGGCCAAGGCAGAAAAATTGCTTGAGCCCAGGGGTTGAAGACCTGCATGGTCAACACAGGAAGACCCCCGACTCTAAGAAGTATTTTTAAAAAATTGGCCAGGTGTGGTGGCACACACCTCTGGTCCCAGGTACCCAAGAGGCTAAGATGAGAGGATTGCATGAGCCCAGGAGGTTGAGGCTGCACTGAGCCATAACTGCGTCCGTGCACACCAGTCTGAGTGAAAAAGCAAGACCCTGGCTCAAAAAATAATAATAATTTCCATAGAAAAGTTATCATTTAGGTCAGCTTGGGGAGAAAAGTCTGTTTTTACAAACTTGGAAAAAGTAAGTTTTTAAAAGGTAAAGAGAAAAAACTTACACACCATTATTTTTTTTTCTTTCTAAATATGTGGTTCAGACAAAACAGAAGTATCTCCTTAACTGGAGAAAATATAAAGGATGTAAGCTCCATGGGGGCAGGAATTTTATGTGTTCTGTTATATTCACTGCTCTAAGCACAGAGCAGGAACTTAAATATTTGCTGAATGGATAAAAGTCCTATTTACCTTACACTAAATTTCACTGCCTCAAGCCAGAAGAACATTGGCTTATTCATCTTTATCTCTAACAATTAACAAATTATCTAACAAACAGTAATTGCCAATTCAATTATTTGTCAAATAAATGAAAAAGCAAAAAAAGATAAGTTTAATAAATATTATTTTTGAAGCTAAGTCAATACAAAATGATAAGCATTATTCCACAATACTATATTCATTCTGGACTGTAATCTCTACATATAGGACAAAAGCAGAGACATCAAAGAAATGGGGGAAATGTTACCTTTCCTAGATTACATACGTGATGTCTAACAAGCAGACAATATAAGTACAAAGACATCATAAAAATTGTATAAATGAAGTTTTAATACCATCAAGAACTATACAACCTAAGTCAACAAAATAGCCAAACCAAAAAAAAAAAAAAAGAGCGAGAGGAAAAAAAAGTAGGCCTACCTTGGGCCTCTTGGACTTTCCAAGTAACTACTTCTAGGAGGATCTGGAAGCAGGCCACCTGACCTCACTGGTATGTCCTTCACTGCAGTGATTGGCTGAGATGGAGCAGCCGAAGAATCCCCAAGTCCTTGATCAGATGAGAACGAACTGTAGGGCAGAGTAGACTTGCTCAAAGGAGCTTTTGAATTCACTTGTTCTGATGGACCAACAGATGATTGCAATGGAGGATGGTAAGTTGTGGGTGGGGCAGAACCAAAAGACACAGGAGTAGGAAGCAGTGCTGGTCTAGGTTTCTCTGGAACTTGAGAGCTCTGTGAACTGGAGGCTGGTGGAACTGGGGCTGCTGTTAACTGAGGAGGTATCCCTTGTGGAACTCCAGGAGGAGGCATTCCCGGAGGAGGTGTGGCTGAAGACAATGGTGGAAGGGGCATGACAGGTGGAGGTGCTGTTGAAGAGAGAGATGGTGGGGGAAGAACTGGTGGCGGCCCTGCAGAAGAGAGGGAAGGTGGGGGGAGAACTGGTGGTGGCCCTGCAGAAGAGAGAGAGGGAGGCATCCCTGGTGGGGGGACAGAGGTTGGTAGAGAAGGTGGCATAACAGGTGGGGGCATGCCAGGTGGTGGCACTGTAGCAGGGAGGGCAGGGGGCATCACTGGTGGTGGCAACGATGGAGGCAACACAGGAGGGGGCATTGTAGGTAGAGGTGGAGGCATCTGAGAATATGGAACAAAAGGAGGTGGCATTGACATGTTCCCCATATACTGGTTCTTCATGTTCTGAAATGAATTGACTTTCTCCTGGAGATAACTCTGAGTGGCTTTCATATGTCCCTGCCATGTTTTCCACTGCTTCTCATACTCCTGAAGCTGATCTTTATGAGGATAGGAATGGAGTTGTTCCTCCCATAGCTGAAACTCTCGCTCCCATTCTTGGTAAAGATGTTGAAACTGTTGCTGCTGCATCTCATAATGCCGCAGCTGCACATCTACAGACATGGTCTACAAATAAAGGGATAAAAACTATTTCAAAACATTCATATAAAAGAATTAATCATAGGTTGAAATATTAATGAATCAAGGGCATTTGACGCTTTAGGAAATTAGAACACTTAAGACTTTGGGAGGCTAAGAATAAGCTTGTTAAGTTCTCTGAGTGATGATCACTCTTATTCCTTCCTTTGGCTTAGAAAGTTTACCACAGAATTGGAAAAACCAACCAAATATTAACACAAATATCTATCTTAGCAGTCAAATTTTTAATATTAATATGGATAATTTCAAGAGCTTGAAAAATGATCTATTATTATAGATATACAGACATATTATACCTCAAAGATACAAGACAGGCAAGTATCTAAGTCACTTTATCCTTTATGATATATTTGCTTAGGTTTTTTGTGATGGTTGTTTTTTGGCCTTTTTGCTTATCTGTTCCTGTAGTAGTTTGCAAACAAAACACAGGTTAACATGTAGCTAAATGGTAAAAATCCCGGGTTCTTACCCTTAGCAATAGTAGGCTAACATCTGGCCTGGGTTGACACAATCAGGAAACTCTACTATAACCCACCCTTCCCCAATCCTCCAGGTAATGTGACACATAACTACCTGGGCAACCCCCCTTGGGAAACAACTAATTGTCAACAGTTGACATCTTTTCGTTTTTCTGACTTAAATCTTTCAATAATAATAAAAAATCCTTTTAATGTCTTAGGGTAACTTCCTATTTGTGGGCTACGGAGGCACTTGCCTGTATATGCGGTGGGGGCTGTATAATCTGCTGATACTGTTGTAGAATCTGCTGTAACTGAGTGTGCTTCTGCATTATTCCCTGATACTGGAAGCCAACTCGATGTTGCTGGTGCTGCTGCCAGTGTGCTGCTGCAGCCTGCAACTGCTTTAACCTGGCATCTTCTTCTGGGTCCTCGGACTAAAGATAAAAAATGACACATTTTTATGTAAGTCATAAAACAGCAACCAAAAATACATTAAAAATTATATATCCCTACAACTCAGAAATATCCAATTGTCAAACACAGTATCTTTAGTTCTTTTTGGATTGAGAAAAGCCATTCTATCTTTAGATAAAACACAAAGCTCTATTTTTACTATTATGGCTACTAATAAAAAGGAGTTTATAAATTCCATAGTCTTCTCTGGAATAATCATCTTATTATTCCTCAACAGGACAACAACTTTTCCAGTAGAAAGTCGTCCCAGGCCAGGCACCATGGCTCACACCTGTAATCCCAGAACTTTGGGAGGCTAAGGCGGGCGGATCACTTGAAGTCAGGAGTTCCGGACCAGCCTGGCCAAAATGGTGAAACCCTGTCTCTACTAAAAATACAAAAATTAGCTGGGCCCGGTTGCAGACACCTGTAATCTCAGCTACTTGGGAGGCTGATGCAGGAGAATCACTTGAACCTGGGAGGCGGAGTTTGCAGTGAGCCAAGATCGTGTCACCATATCGCACTCCAGCCTGGGTGACAGAGTGAAACTCCATCTCAAAAAAAAGAAAAAAGGAAAGTGGTAGGGAGGAAGGGAGGAACGGTGGATGGGAGGAAAGAAGGAAGTCCCAGCTACTTGGGAGGCTGAGGTGGGAGAGGATCACTTGAGCCCAGGAGGTTGAGGCTGCAGTGAGCTGAGTTCATACCACTGTACTCCAGCCTGGGCAACAGAGTGAGACCCTGTCTAAAACAAAAAACAAAAAAAAGTGAACCTTAAGTTACAGACCTTTTCACTCTATGAGAAATCCCTTTCTTTTTTTGTCATTTTTCATCAATGAACCACAATATAATCATTATGGCTTGATAAGGCTTTCATAAGGCTCTTGGGAGAACAACGACCTTTGGACCAATATGAGAATCTCCCATGTGCCAGTCATTATGCTGAGTGACAAGGATAATCACATTTAATGCTTCAGTACCTCTATGTGATAGCTACTACTGAATATACGACTTTGAAGAGGAGTAAATTGAAGCACAAAATGGTTAACAAGTGGCAGTACCTGGACTATAGCCTGGGCAGCTTGACTCTAAAAGCTCAAGCCCTGTGCTGTCACCATGAACATATGCTGTTATCTCCCTTTAGTGCTTAGAGGCACTCAATTCAGAAGAGTATCCAATTCTTCACTCACTTAATCCAGGAAAAAAATTCCTTTTCTAAACCTGATACAACAGGCCAGGCACAGTGGCTCATGCCTGTAATCCCAGCACTTTGGGAGGCTGAAGCGGGCGATCACTTGAGGTCAGGAGCTCAAAACCAGCCTGGCCAACATGGTGAAACCCTGTCTCTACTAAAAAATACAAAAATTAGTCAGTCATAGTGGTATGTGCCTATCATCCCAGCCACTCAGGAGGCTGAGGCAGGAGATTTGCCTGAACTTGGGAGGCAGATGTTGCAGTAAGCCAAGATGGTGCCATTGCACTCCAGCCTGGGCAACAGAGCAAGACTCTGTCTCAAAAAAAATAAATAAACCTGATACAACAGACATCTGATTATTTCACAAACGCAATTTTATAGGTACTTAAAAAAACAAAAATATACATCCATTTATGATAAAAGTATACATAAATGAATGAGGAAACAAGCTAAATAATTTAATAAACACTAAACAAATTATATGGTTACCTGGGGTTCCTCAGGTGGGAGAGGAGGTGGCACTTCCTCATTTGGAGGTGGCAATGGAGGCTCCTCAGAAGAAGGAGTTTCTGGAACTTGACTGGTGGCAGGTACTGAAGCTTCTTCTTTTACCGGCTCTGGTGTATCCTTTGCTACCACAGGACCCTTTTTGTGTCCTGGCAAATGAACTTTTGTCCTCTGCTGCAAACTAAGCAAGTGCTGTCGATACCAATACTGCTGCTGTTCCTACAACAGAAATAATTTTTAAGAATTTTAATTGACAGTCATGTGTTTCTGCAACTTGGTGTTAACAGAGAGCTATCTTTTTGTTTGTTTGTTTATTTGTTTTTTGAGACAGAGTTTTGCTCTTGTTGCCCAGGCTGGAGTGCAATGGTGTAATCTCAGTTCACCACAACCTCCGCCTCCTGGGTTTAAGCGATTCCGCTGCCTCAGCCTCCCAAGTAGCTGGGATTATAAGCATGTGCTACTACACCTGGCTAATTTTGTATTTTTAGTAGAGATAGGGTTTCTCCATGTTGGTCAGTCTGGTCTCGAACACCCAACCTCAGGTGATCTGCCTGCCTTGGCCTCCCAAAGTTCTGGGCTTACAGGTGTGAGCCACCGTGCCCAGCCAACATGGAGCTATCTTTATGTCTGTGTTCATGTGTCTATATGTAAGAAAAGATAAGGTTAGACTGAGAAAGGCAAATAAATTGACAAGATCTTAAACACGGCTACAGAAAAATTTCAGTTTCTCCCCCAAATTTATATATTTAAAGTAAACCATATATATTAATTCAACATGCTTCTGTGCTCTATTAAAACATGTGCTTTTGGAGGTGAGAGCCATCCTTCTAATAAATGATCAGGATAAATCCCTTCAGTATTCACAGCTACTTATTTTTAACCTGGCTTCAGTTGTTCAGATTTATTGATAGGAGTCTTATAATTAATGAATATAACCAAACAGTCCCACCTCTCTTCTCTGCCTTCTCTTTCTCCTCCAGTGCTCCTCCCTCTTTTCTTTTGCTTTTTTTTTTTTTTTTTTTTTTTTTGGGAGACTGCCTCTCGCTCTCTCACCCAGGATGGAGTACAGTGGCCTTAACATGGCTCACTAAAATCTCAACTCCCCAGGCTCAAGTAATCCTCCTACCTCAGCCTCCTCAGCTGATTCATAAGTGTGCACCATGACGCCCAGCTAATTTTTTTGTTTTATAGACACAAGGTCTTACTATGTTGACCAGGCTGGTCTCAAACTCCTGGGCTCAAGCAGTCGTCTCACCTCAGTCTCCCAAAGTGCTGGAATTACAAGTGTGAGCTACTATGCCCAGACTCCTCCCTCTTTTAAACATCTATTATAGCATTAGTCTACCCATACTCAGATGTACACATATATAAGAGAATATACTGTATTATTATTATTTGATATGGAATCTTGCTCTATCACCTAGGCTGGAGTGAGATGGCACAATCTCAGCTCACTGCAACCTCTGCCTCCCGAGTTCAAGTGATTCTCTTGCCTCAGTCTCCCAAGTAGCTGGGATTACAGGCACTTGCCACCACGTCCAGCTAATTTTTGTATTTTTAGTAGAAATGGGGTTTCACTATGTTGGCCAGGCTGGTCTTGAACTCTTGACCTCAGGTGATCCGCCCGCCTTGGCCTCCCAAAGTGCTGGGATTACAGGTGTGAGCCACTGCACCCAACCAATGTACTGTGTTTTAAAATGCTTTCCATTTATTTTTAAAGCTTTATCTTCCAAATTATATTGTAATTTAATTTTCTAAAAGCTTAATTTGTTCTTTCATTTTTTAAAAATTACAATAACCTTAGTATGTGAAAAATCAGAAAATACAGCCAATCCTCATTATTCTTGGATTCTGCATTTGCAAATTTGCCTACCTGCTAAAATTTTTCTTTTTCTTTGAGACAGGGTCATCTCCCTCTGTCACCCAGGCTGGAGTGCAGTGGTGCAATCTCAGCTCACTGCCACCTCCGACTCCTGTGCTCAAATGATCCTCCTGCTTCAACCTCCCATGTAACTGGGACCACAGGTATATGCCACTATCGAGCTAATTTTTGTATTTTTTGTAGAGATAGGGTTTCACCATGTTGCCCAGGCTGGTCTCAAACTCCTGGACTCAAGTAATCTGCCTTGGCCTCCCAAAGAGCTGGGATTATAGGCATGAGCCACCACACCCAACCTAAAATTTATTTCTAAACCGAAAATCCACACTCGCTGAGCTTTCCCAGTCATTCACAAACATGTGGAGAGCAGTAAAAAACATGAGTTCCCTGATGCGTGCATTCCCAGCTGAGATGAGGTGCCTACCTTCTTGTTCCAGCTCTATACCATAAATAAGTGTCCTTTTCAGTCTATTTAGTGCCACATTTTTCACACTTTGTGCTTTTTTGACTTCACTATTTAAAATGACCCCTAAGCACAGAGCTGAAGTGCTGTCTAGTGTCCCAAGAGCAAGAAGGCTGTCATACGCCTCACAGAGAAAGTATCTGTGTTAGGTCAGCTTTGTTCAGGCAAGTGCCACAGTGCTGTTGGCCATTAGTACAATGTTTTTTTTTTGTTTGGTTTTTGTTTTTGTTTTATAAAAAGATGGTGTTTCCCCAGGATGGCCAAGCTGGTCTCGAACTCCTGACCTCAGGTGATCCACCTGCCTCAGCTGCCCAAAGTGCTGGGATTACAAGCGTGAGCCACTGTGTTGGGCCTGAGTACAATGTTAATAAATCAACAATACGTACTAAATAAGGTATCTTTACACAGAAACACACATAAACAAGGCTATGTGTTCATCAGTTGATGAAAATGTGACAAGAGACTCACAGGAACCTAACCCTGTATTTCCCCAAGGAGCACTGGTTCGGTATTCACTAATTCAGTGTCTGGGTGACTTTACAGAACTTAACTATCTCAAATAAAGAAAACTGACTACACAGGTAAGTAATAACTAATTAATTAAAATCAGTAAAAGAAATCTCACCACTCAGAAAAAAACTATAGGAGTGTCATTATCCTAGTATTACATAATTTCCCATGGTTAGAAGGTTACATAAAGAAAACCAAAAGTTATAACACTAAAATATTCACTAATGAATATTTAGGTTACATAAGGAAAACCAAAAGTTATCATAACACTAAAACATTCATTAATGAACTGCCCTATATACTTACATGATTAACAAAAGCATATGTTTCTACTACAATTGCAAGGATGTAGCATTTTAAGAAAGGATGTTGGAGAACACTGGAACTTATTACTGGCAGCTGAGAATCTGACAGAAGTCTTATCAGTTAACAACCAAACAGTACTGTACAATAGAAACGACAAAAGAGAATGGCCTGAATACCAAAGGTTGAAAAGCAGTCCCTACAAAAATTGATAAATCTCTAAAACATTTTTTCAACATGTCAAAAAATGAAATAAAAGGTATTCGAGATGAGATTTCGGTGGGGCCAAAAAAAAATAAAAATAAAAGGTGGTCTATAATGTTGTCATACAATTTTCCCACAAAAATTATAGCAAAGAAACCCAATCTACACTTTATTATTTGTTCGTTCTAAAACTTGGCTATGATTTCATTTATAACAATTCCATCAAATATAAAATCTGCTTATCCTTATCACTTTCAGCTTTGTTTTTCCAGATTGGGTCCCAAACAAATGTTTTATGTTTTACAATAAACTTTTGGTTCGTGTGTTAAATGAATTCACTTCACTTGCCATTTTCTAATCCAATTATCTTTGAATAACTAGGATTTTCTACATTGTTAATATTTTATAGTATAACCTCCCCTAATTTTCTTTATGCCAACAGAAGCATTAAATATACATAATACATACCTTCTTCTCACCAAACATACTGATTTGTTACCTGCTTTTCAGTCAAAGAATGTAATTTTCTTAGGGGAGAGCTGCCTTCCACTCTATTTATATGCTATTTGGTAGTCAAGCATAGTGCTAGAGCACACAGTAGGATGTCAATAAATTGTTATTGATCAACTGAAGCCTTCCCCTCTCGGTCATTCATTTCTACTACGTGAAACTTGTTCCAATCTATTGGGAAGAATAAATTCCATCTCTATCTTGACGTCTGACCCATGACTGGATTTTTTGCTTTTAACTATCATACATATAGTCATCCCCTCCCAGTATATAATTACAGATGGTCCCTGAATTAACAATGGTTCAATGTATGATTTTTCAACTTTATGATGGTGTGAAAGTGATATGTATTCAGCGGAAACCATACCACGAACTTTGAATTTTGATCTTTTCACAGGCTCAAAATATTCGGTATGATACTCTCTTGTGATGCTGGACAGCAGCAGCAAGCCCCAGCTCCTGGTCAGCCACGCATCATGAGGGCAAATAACCAATACTCAGCCGGGCGCAATGGCTCACGCCTGTAATCCCAGCACTTTGAGAGGCCAAGGTGGATCACCTGAGGTCAGGAGTTCAGGACCCGCCTGGCCAACATGGTGAAACCCTGTCTCTACAAAAAAACAAAAAAATTAGCTAGGCATGATGGCGGGTGCCTACAATCCTAGTTACTTGGGAGGCTGAGATGGGAGAATCGCTTGAACCCAGGAGGTGGAGGTTTCAGTAGTCAAGATCGCGCCACTGCACTCTAGCCTGGGTGACAGAGCAAGACTCCATGTCAAAACAAAACAAAACAAAAAAACAACCAATACTCTACTGTGTACTGTGTGGCCAGATGACTATGCCTAATGGTAAGCTAATGTAAGCTTTCTGAGCACATTTAACAGCTAGGCCAAGCTATGGTATTCAGTAAGTTAGGTGTATTAAATGTTCAACTTATATTATCCTCAACTTACAATGGGTTTATTGGAATGTTACCCCACTATAAGTTCAAGAGCATCTGTACTTTGACTATTCAACATAAAAAAAAGCACACTGACCATGAAAGTCAATAATAATGTAGTATTAAACCACTTTCTTCCATTATTTTAATACTGAAAACAGCAACACTTAGCCTTCAGTTTTAAAAAAATTAATGAATTCATTATTTTTCAAGTAGAAGTTAAAAGTTTCCTTTTTTAAAGTTGCTTTGAAAGCATCATTAAAAGATACAAAGATGCAAACTATCTTTCACAAATTAAGCCAATGCTACAGATATGAAAACTGTACAGGTCTAGATTCTTTAGCAGCCTCTGCTTTATCACCTATTCTCATGCTTTGTCTTAGATCCAGACCAGGGTTAAGAACATGTTAAGGGCTGAAGCACTTGTTGTTTACCGATGGTATGCCTTGTAGGTCAATTTCTATTTAATGTGAACCCTATAAGTAGTAACCAGATCTAATTCACTCCTAGAATAAGCTTCAGCACATTTTTGAAGCTCTGCAAAAAAATAATAATATCACTCACAAACGTCCTTGTGACCCTAAGAGAAGGGTGATTCTCTCTATTTTAGAAAGAAAAAAATACGCCTGAACTTGCTGATGACACCAGTTCTTCTGACTATTCCATTATATCAGATAACTCCATTGCATATGGGATATGGTTTCATAGGTAGAGGGAAATCATAATATAGGTCACATTTAAAACAAGATTGAATGAAGGGATTTCAAACATAAAGAATGTAGAACTATTTGTCACAAATATTGTTACTAAGAATGATGCGGCTGAGGCAAGACTATCACTTGAGCCCAGGAATTCAGACCAGCCTGGGCAACATGGCAAGAACCCACCTCCATGGGGAAAAAAAAGGAAGATGTTGATTTTAATTTACTCAGGGAGCATTACTGACCATTTGCTACTAGTATAGTAATGAACTAGCTACTAAATGATTTTCCAAGTGGAGAAATATAAAGGAGGTGAGTGTTTGTGTATAATGTTTTAAAGACTAATTTAGGAAGATTACCTTCCCTATCTAGGTTATTATAAATGTCTGTAAGACAATGTTCTATGTTTTATATCCTAAAGCAGGGGGCAGGGAGGACACCTGCTAAAATAATGTATTGGATTTCCATTCTAGAAATTTATTTAAAATAGGCTTCTTTTAAATATTTTTGAGACTCACATTCTACTGCAGGAATCAGGGTCACCAGATAAGCTTAGTCTCCATCTTTTTTTTTTTAAATGCTCATTTACTTCATCTATTCCTCCAGCTCCTTCCCTCATTCTCTCTCTTCTTCAGTCAAACTTCTTGAAAGAGTTGTCTATACTCACCATCCCCATTTCCTCACCTTCCATCACTCCTCAAATCAATGCAATATGGCTTCAGTCACTATGAAACTGCTCCTGCCAAGGTCAACAATAATCTACATGTCAGTAGGTGCAAAAGATAACTCACAGTCTTTATCTTGCTTGACCTCTCAGCAGTTCTTGACAAAGCAGACAACTCCCTCCTCTTAGAGTCTGTTCCTTCACTTTTCTGGCATTAAAAGTAACAGCAAAAACTGCAATTACTTTTGCACCAACCTAATATGAAATACCTATTTGGCCTTTCTTTCATTGGTTCCCTTAGATACTGCTATTCTGTGGAGCTGGGCTTAATGTCCTTTAACCTCTGTTCTTACTCCACACACATTCCTTGAGAGGCTTCATTTATTTCTGTGTCTTCAAATACCATTTTTGTGCTGATGACTTATAAATCTATGTCTTCCAGATCTTACATCTAGACTCTAGAGCTATACCTAACTTCCAACTGGACATCTCCATTTGTAATCTATGCCTCAAGAACCGGAAACTCAGTATGTCTGAAACCTAACTCATCATTTTCCCCTCACCCCCAGAAATGTTCTTCCTCCTCTTCCTTTAGGCTTTTCTGTTTTAATAAATTTGACGATCATCCACCCTGCAGCCCAACCCAGAAACCTAAGAATCATCCTTGATGCCTCCTTCTCCATTACTGCTAAATCTCAAAGTGGATTCTAGCAACTAAACATCTCTCTAGTTTTCCCACTTCTCTCTATCTCCACTAACACCATCAAGTCCAAATCAGTATTATTTCTTGCCTGGACTACCTCAATTAACTATTCTCTCTAAATCACTCTTGCTCCCTTTCATTCTACGCTCTACACTGCAAGCAGAGTGAGCTTTCAAAAATGCCAATCTGTCATATTCACCTACATAAAAATTGTCAATGGCTTCCTATTGCCATTAGAATAAAGTCCTTACAGGCCTTCCCTGATCTAGTTCATGCCTACCATTCTCACCCTGAGCTTTCAGTGAGCCCTATTGATCTTACTTAATTCTTTGAACTCTAACTTCCGGTTAATTGATTAATTTCTACTTTTTTTTTTTTTTTGTAATTGAGATGGAGTCCCACTCTGTCGCCCAGGCTAGGGTGCAGTGGCTCGATCTTGGCTCACTGCGACCTCCACCTCCTGGGTTCAAGTGATCCTCTTGCCTCAGCCTTCCAAGTAGCTGAGATTAAAAGCATATGCCACCACACCCAGCTAATTTTTTGTATTTTTAGCAGAGACAGGATTTCACCATGTTGGCCAGGCTGGTCTTGAACTCCTGACCTCAAGTGATCTGCCTGCCTCGGCCTCCCAAAGTGCTGAGATTATAAGTGTGAGCCAGTATATTTGGCCTAATTTTTTTTTTTAGGTCTCATTCTGTTGCCCAGGCTGGAGTGCAGTGGCACAAGAACTAATGGGCTTAAATGATCCTCCCACCTCAGCCACCCCCAAGTAGCTGGAACTATGGGCACTGGCTAGTTTTTATAATTTTTTTTTGAGGGGGTGTCTCACTTTATTGCCCAGGCTGGCCTTGAACTCCTGGCCTCAAATGATCTCAAAGAGCTGGGATTACAGGTGGGAGCACCCAGTTCTCCTACTTATTCTTTAGATTTCACTTAAATATGACTTTACAAAGGGAGCCCTCTTTAATTAGGTTAGAGCTCCTAGCTATATTCAATTATTTAAAACACATTTGTTCTCTACTTCCTATGTGCTAGACCCCTCTGCATGGCACTGTGAATACTGTGGTAACTTAAAAGAAAAAAAAAACCAACTCGCCTTTGCCAGTTCCTTGGAGAATCATCTAGCACCCTGCAGATCTCCTTTTAATTACTTATTAAATGTCTTCTCCCCTCCCCCACAACTGGAACAAGAAGTCAATGAGGGCAGGTACCATATCTATCCTGTTCACCATTTCATCTCCAGTATTAAGCATAGTACTCATAGTACCTGGCACATAGTTGCTAGTCAATAAGTACTTAAACATTAAATAAACACCTCTAAAAACTAATCAAAGCCAATAGCTTTAAATAAATAAGTCAGTCCTTTAAACACACAGAAAAATTAATTCTTCAAAAAGACACATTCTGGCTGGGCACAGTGGCTCACGCCTGTAATCCCAGCACTTTGGGAGGCCAAAGCACGTGGATCACTTGAGTTCAGGGGTTTGAGACCAGTCTGGCCAACATGGTGAAACTCCATCTACCAAAAATACAAAAATCAGCTAGGCATGGTAGTGTGCACCTGTAATCCCATATACTTGGGAGGCTGAGGCAGGAGAATTGCTTGAACCCAGGAGGTTGCAGTGAGCCAAGATTTCACCACTGCACTCCAGCAACAGAGCGAGACTCACTCTCTCTTAAAAAAAAAAAAAAAAAAAAAAGACAATTCCATTAAATCATCAACGCTTTACCCGAAAAACCAGAAAATAAATGGAAGAATATCAGATATTTATCTTGTCCTTCCTATACCAACTATATTTTCAATCAAATACCTGTGGCAAAAGTTTTTCTTTATAGAATTCTATATAGTAAATGTGGACGAAATGGCAGAAAGAAAAATCACCAGATTGCAATCTCTCTCTTAAATAATTTACTTAGCCAAAGACCTTCAATGGATGAACCAGTAGACTGAAACATTAGATGCAAGATTGACAGAAAGTTTTACGGTAGTGGGGCCAATGGCATTACTAACCGTAGGACAATCAGGCACTGGGTGCCTCATGATGGAA
This sequence comes from Cacajao melanocephalus, assembly GCA_963573385.1. Taxonomy (NCBI): domain Eukaryota; kingdom Metazoa; phylum Chordata; class Mammalia; order Primates; family Pitheciidae; genus Cacajao; species Cacajao melanocephalus. Next base: position 34,815 of record CAUYLG010056279.1, on the reverse strand, counting down.
TGCAACACTTACCAAAAGAAAGCTGAACTTAAATGAAGATTCCAGAGTTAACTTCTAATTAAAAAAAAAAAAAAAAACAAGGAAGACAGAGGAACAAGTCCAATGACACCGTGAAAAAACAGACAATGCAGAATGTCAGAGATTCTAGAGGACAACTGACACAGATTTTTCATCAAGTTCAATGGCATGAGGTAGAAAGAGAAAATAGGAGGGAATGGCCTAGGTCAGGGGTTCTCAACTAAGGGAAATTTTGTCCTAGGGGATATTTGGCAATATGTGGAAACATTTTTGGTTGTTGGACTGGGGGCTGCCACTGGCATCTAATGGGGAGAGGTTAGGGATGCTGCTAAATATCCTACAATGCTTAGGACAAGCCCCTCTACAACAAAGAATTCACCCTGCCCAAAGTGTCCACAGTGCTGAAGCTGAGAAACCCTGATCTATACCGAGTCTTTTCAGTATTCTGTTTGGATTTTGATTTGAACACGCCAAAAAAACATTGTTTGGGAAAAGACTGTGAGGACAGAAAACAACAACAACACTGTCGAGTCAATTTGGGGTATTTTAACATGGATGGTATCAAAGAATTATTTTTAATTTAATTAGTATGATGAAACAATAAAGGAAATCTGAATGCATCAGGTATTAGACGATACCAAGAAACTTAACTTTGTTATGTGTTAACAATGTGTTTCTCTAAGAAAAGGCCTTTTTTTGTTTTTTGGTTTTTAGAGGTACTTGACTAAGAATGTAGGGATGAAATGACATAAGATCTAAGATTTGCTTTAAAATATTTCAGCAGCCATCAGGTATGGGGGTTCATGCCCGTAATCCCAGCACTTTGGGAAGTCAAGGCAGTGGACTGTTTGAGCTCAGTTCAAGACCAGCCTGGGCAACATGGCAAAACCCCATCTCTACACTCCCCCCAAAAAAATTTAGCTGGACATGGTGGCAGGCACCTATAGTCCCAGCTACCTGGAATGGCTTGAGCCTGGGGAGGCAGAGGTTGCAGTGAACGGAGACTACACCACTACACTCCAGCCTGGGTGACAGACAGAGCAAGACCCTGTCTCTTTCTCTCTTCATATTTTATATATACATATATACACACACATACACAACAATAAAAAAAGGCCTAGGTGAAGTAAACACGGCAAAATCTTGATAGTTGTTGAATTTCAATGATGGATATATTTGGGGAACCATACTGTTTTCTCTATTTTGTGTATTTTTAAAATATTTCACAATAAGAAATTTTGAATGACACATTCCAAAAACAAAATACGAATCAAAGAATAATCAATATGTAGAAGGACTGTCAGAGACTGGCACTGGCATGAAGAAACATTTATCATCTAATAAACCAACATATCCTAAATCCAGAACACGACAACTCTCATATTTTATTCAACAAATCTTTGTGGAGAGCCTACAATTTGCAAGGCACTGTCCTAGGTGCTACAGGGATAAAAGATAAGCAAGATAATTCCTGTCTGCAAGGGACTTACAATCTGAAGAACAAAACCAAACCAGATGTGTGAGCGCAAGCAGAGCTTCCTGGAAATCTTGATATTTGAGATATGCCTTGAAAGCAATACAACTCAAAGGGGAAACAGAGGGTTGAAGAAGTTGGGATGAATTCTAGAAAGAGGTAAAGCCACAGGCTTAAAGGCTCTTCTTGATCTGGCCTGCATGCACCACAAGCCTCATCTTCCACCACTCTCTGTCTCTCACCAAAGAACTGCAGGCACTGAACAATACAGACAAGGGTACAAAGGCAGAAAAGTAAAAGCACTGTTCATGGTAAGGCCTGGTCTGACACACACTTCGCCCAAAAAAAGTCAAAAATACAATAAATTTGTCTCTCTGTAAGGTCAGAAAAACAGTCTAGTAGAGACGAGAATATAAATGTCCTATTTTGACTCAGACTAACTCTGAGAATGTTTGACAATAAAAGCAGTAAAGACTTCAGAGTGGGGTGGGAAAGGGGACAGAAATTCTGTCTATAATAGAGCGATCAGGTGAAAATAAACTGGTCAAATGGTACATATTTGATGTAAGGCAACAGAATCATTATTCTACTACTTTACTTCAGCATCCCAAGTGTTTTCTCCAGATGTGCCAAGCGTCATTTCTTAAAACAACTTGCTTCTGTTCTTAATTTCTAATGCCAAACCACCATAAAATTACAATACTGCATCCCTATCTTTTGGAAATGTTTTACAGGTAAATCTGAGCATTTATATTACAAGATTCTCTTTTTTTTTCCCTTATGAATCTAAAGTAAATCGGTAATTGCTAAAAGCGTCTACTTTAGGAAATCATAACAACTGATTCATTCTGCTTTAGTTCGACCTTCCCTCTCTCAAAGGGGAATTCATTTATTACTGATACCCTGTCAATCTTGGTTCTGTGGGACTCATCACTCCGAACAGAAATTTAGAAGAATAGCTGGCTCTCTCACGAAAAGATATCACCAAACATTTTTTTACGTTGGCCAAATTCCAAGGCTCTTTCTTTGGACTGAATGGTAATGACAGTGAAACGCAGAAAACTGCTCATATCTTAAAACTATATTTAAATAATATGAGAAAAGGATGTATGGGTCAATTCCTAAAATGGATCAACTGAACCCCAAAAGGGTCTAGGGATCCTTTGCGGGGGTCTAGGGATTCACCTATGTATTGTATATGTACCTATAAGCATACTTAGGCTGCTCTTGGTAAGAGATTTCCATCTCTCGTTTTCTGAAACCACTTAATTCAGGAAGCTGACAGATATCTCTGGCCCCTAAATAATATTCTTAAAAGAAGCTAACTGGTCGTAAGGTTTACAAACATTCAAGTGTCAGCCCTTGGAGAAGCCGCTTTCTCATGCTTTCTCTCAAATGAAAATCTTAGTTTAAAATACAATTTAAAACAAGACCCTCTGCAACAAAATCTATTTGCAACAGCAACAAAATCTAACAGGATGGTCAAAGAAACCACTGAGAAGTAACTTTTGAGCCATGCCACCATTGTATGTGATCTATACACATCTACAAACGCTGTTTTTTTTAGTAATCCACATTTAGCTAATTAAAAAGCTGAGCTGTCAGCCCTGTGACTCTTATGGAATCCTTTGGAGTGTTAGCTAGTCATTGTGTGTTGGAATTAGACTAAGCACTGGTTAAAGCCCTGAGGCCTGCTCACTCAGGGCCCTCTAGGTGAAAGATGTGGCTCAGGCAGATGCTTTCTTACCTGTGGAGTCATCGTAGAGGGATCTGGCTCAGAGGCGGCTTGCTGCTGTTCAGCACTCTTGTTTTTGGCCCCACTCTCCAAAGGCTCTTGCTGGACAGTTGTCTTATTTCCAGAGGGGGCGGACGGTGGTGGTGGAGCTAGTAGTTGGGATTTAGAATGGCTCTGGGAGGGGCGGGAAGGAGATGCTTGAGAAGAGGGCAAGTAGGACTGGGAATGGCTCAAATAGGATTGCGAGGAAGAGGAGGAGGATGAATAAGAAGGGGTGGGCGCCAGGTAGGACTGGGAAGGTGGGGACTGGGAAGGGGACGGCTGAGCAGGAGGCAGGTAGGGCTGAGATGAGGACGGGGGGTAATAAGAGGGTGGCGGCTGAGGTGGGGGCATGTAAGACTGAGATGGGGGCATATAGGACCCGGGCGGCACAGGGGGAGATTCAGGGGGGGATTCCAGCTCCATTGGAACCAAACCAGGAGGCCCGTCTCGTTGGTGGTGGAGCATCTGGTGTTTGTACTGCTGCTGCTTCTGATAGCTGAGGGCCGGCCCAGGTGGCGGGGGCATCGGTGGCGGCGGCGGCTGCCAGTCTCCGTAGCCGCCCCCTGGCATCACCGGCGGGGGCGGCAGGGGGGGCGGAGGAAGGTGGTGGGGCTGAAGCACGCACTGCATTTGCTTCTGGTGCATCTGCTGCAGCTGCTGGAGCTGCGCCAAGTGCTGTTCGCGGAAGCTCATAAAGCCCGAGGAGGAGGGGGCCGCGGGAGTCGTCGAGCTCGAGTACCCGGGCCCCGGCGAGGCCTCAGGAAGCGCCACCGGCGGCGGCGGTGGGACCGGCGGCGGCGGATAGTGGCTGCTCCCGCCATACCGGCCCCAGTTCGGGTACATATCGAAAAAGAAGGCGCAGGGCTCGTCCCGGCGCCGTTACTCGTCGCAACCGACCTCCAGGAGCCGCGGCGGCGACGGCGACGGCGACAGCCGGAACTCGCGGCGCCTACAGGCCCCGGAGCGTGTAAACGGAGCACGCCAGTGCGCCGGCGCTCCCGAGGTGGGCCCGCGACCGGGAAGGGGGGGACGCGACTTGGGCGACTACGCCTGCGCAGTAACCACAGAGAGGAGAACAAAGGCGAGCTAGAGCGGCCCTTTGCTTGGCGACTCGCGGTTTCCATCTTCCTTTGGGTCCAGATAATGTAGGCGCGAGTAGAATGTTCTCATAGAACTAAAAAACCATAGAGTCTCACAGCCGAAAGGGGTGGTAGAGATCCTATCGCTCCACGGGTTCATTTTTGAATGAAAAAAAAAAAGGTTCCATTCACAATAGCAACAATCGCAACAACAACAACAAAAAAAACCATAAAGCAACTAGGAAAAACTCTAATGAGAAAGATGTGGGACTTACATGTAGAAAACTGTAGAGTCATAAAGAATCATATCTGAGTAGGATGAAATTAGACTTGAAATAATGGAGAGGCTTACCATGATCCTGGGCGAAAAGAAGAAAAATTGTAAAGATGTCAGTTTCTCCCAAATTAAATGATAGACCTAACTCAATTCTACCCAAAAATTCCATTAAGAACAAAGCTGTGAAGAATGGAAAGGTATTTTCAAGGTGAAGTGTAAGATTACACCAATTCCTTCAGACATATAATAAATAACATCTGCAGGAATTGTAAAAGGGGAGAAATGGAATTTTTTGGACTACCTCAACACATATAAATCTTTGTCTCAGAGTCTCAGAGTCTCAGAGCTAAAGCAAAGAGAGCAAAAACCAGATACAAAGGTGGTCTAAAGACAACCTGGAAGACAATCTTCCAAAAACTCTCAACATAATACCAAACAAACCCTTTCTTTAGCTTGAGTGAATCACTAAAAAGCAAAGCTAATACACTGAATTCATTGGGTGAGGGGGGAGCGGGAGAACTATGAGAATATTAAGAGTGTCAGTGTGTAACTTGAGTACTGTGCAAAGATTTGACCTTTCTTCCATCTTAGCAACCCAGATCTTCACCTCTCTCAGGTGGTGAATATGAGTGGAAAGTGGGGCAGCAAGGCATCTTTCAGAAGGAAAAGCTTCTGCTTTCAAATAGAAATTTAGTTATGTTTCTTTTAACTTTTCATTGAGGTATAGCAAATATGCAGAAGATTACATGTCAAAAGACAAAATTACAACAAATTTAGTTTAAAGATCTTAATTGGCTTTTACCTACTATTCTAGAATCAGGCAACATGGCATTCTATAAAGTAGAACCAGTGTTCCAATGAGCAGAACCAGCAGGATGATTTCACAGACAGAAAAGAAAAGCAGAGGCTGGGTGCAGTGGCTCATGCCTGTAATCCCAACACTTTGGGAGGTTGAGGCGGGCGGATCATGAGGTCAGGAGATTGAAACCAGCCTGGCCAACATGGTGAAACCCCATCTCTGCTAAAAATTCAAAAATTAGCCGTGCATGTAGTCTCAGCTCCTTAGGAGGCTGAGGCAGGAGAATTGCTTGAACTGGAGAGGTGGAGGCTGCAGTGAGCTGAGATTGCCCCACTGCATTATTGCCTGGGCAACCAAGCAAGACCCTGTCTCAAAAAAGAAAGAAAGAGAGAGAGAGAGAAGGAAAGAAGGAAGGAAGGAAAGAAGGAAGGAAGGAAGGAAAGAAGGAAGGGAGTGAGGGAGGGAGGGAAGGAAACAAAGCAGAAACAGAAAACTAAAAGTAGATTGGATGTTTCAAAGTTTCTTATCAGGTTATAGCAGAGAGGACTTCTTTATTATGCTGGCTAAAAATGGACTATTTGCACACTCGGCTATTATTTCTCTTTCCTGGTTTATTCAATGATCAGATAAAGATTTTAATTTTGGGCCGGGCGCGGTGGCTCACGCCTGTAATCCCAGCACTTTGGGAGGCCGAGGCGGGCGGATTTTGAGGTCAAGAGATCGAGACCATCCTGGGCAACATGGTGAAAACCGTGTCTACTAAATATACAAAAAATTAGCTGGGCGTGGTGGCGTGCGCCTGTAGTCCCAGCTACTCAGGAGGCTGAGGCAGGAGAATCGCTTGAACCCGGGAGGCGGAGGTTGCAGTGAGCCGGGATCACGCCACTGCACTCCAGCCTGGTGCCTGGCGACAGAGCGAGACTCTGTCTCAAAAAAAAAAAAAAAAAAAAAGATTTTAATTTTGGTGTGGTGGTGTGAAACTTCGATACCAATAAACTCCATTTTGGTTTGGTGTGTTGGGCCTCATAGTAAATTTTCAGAAACCAATCACACTTGTGAAATCAGCAAGTGTTGGGTTCCAGATTAGGACCCCAACCCGGAAACCCGAGTTAGTTGTGTTTTTAGTATTTGGGGCTGACATTATCTTTTGAAAAATATATAAATTTAGGCTGGCACGGTGGCTCACGCCTGTAACCACAGCACTTTGGGAGGCTACTAAAAATACAAAAATTAGCTGGGCGTGGTGGTACGTGCCTGTAATCCCAGCTACTTGGGAGGCGGAGGCAGAAGAATTGCTTGAACTCAGGGGGCGGAGGTTGCAGTGAGCCGAGGTCATGCCACTGCATTCCAGCGTGGTCCACAGAGCAAGACTCCATCTCAGAAAATAAAACATATATATATTTAATTCACTAGTAATAAACTAAAGGAAAAAATAATATGATCATCCTAGATACTTCTTAGACTAGATACAGAAAAATAATTTAATAAGTTTCTTTTTTTAAAAATTTTTAAAAAATGGGGTTTCACCATGATAGCCAGGCTGGTCTTGAACTCCTGACCTCAGGTGATCCACCCACCTCAGCCTCCCAAAGTGCTAGGATTACAGGCGTGAGCCACCGCTCCCGGCCTTTAATAAGTTTCTAATTAAAATTTCATTTAAAAATTTCATGATTTTTAAAGAGCTTAGAAAACCAGAAATAAAAGGGAACTTCCTTAATCTGATGAGTAGCAACTAAAAGACTATAGCAGATATCACCAATTTTTTTTTTTTGGCTTTTGGGTTTATTTATTTATTTATTTTTTTTGAGATGGAGTCTTTCTCTGTCACCCAGGCTGGAGTGCAGTGGCATGATCTTGGCTCACTGCAACCTCTGCTTCCTAGGTTCAAGCGATTCTCATGCCTCAGCCTCTGAGTAGCTGGGACTCAAGCCTAGCTAATTTTTGTATTTTTAGGAGAGACGGCGTTTCACCATGTTGACCAGGCTGGTCTTGAACTCCTGGGCTCAAGTAATCCTCTCCCTTTGGCCTCCCAAAGTGCTAGGATTACAGATGGGAGCCACTGCACCTGACCGACATCACATTTAATGGTGAAAAGTTGAAAGTTTTCCCACTAAGATCAAATACAGACATCCACTATCATTACATCTGCTAAGAGTTGAATACGTTGAAGTTCTAACACCCAGTACTACAGAATGTGACCTCATTGGAAATCGGATAGTTACAGATGCAATTAGTTAAGATCAGATCATACTGGAGTAAAGTGGGCCCCAAATCCAATAATCTGGTGCTCTTAAAATAAGGTGGCCATGTGAAGACATGGAGACAGAGGGAGAACACCATGTGATGGGGAAGGCAGAGACTGGGATTCTGGGATTATGCCTCGACTGGACAAGGAAAACCCAAGATTGGCAGCAAAGAAGAAGCTGGAAAGTATTCCCCTACGGGTTTCAGAGGGAGTGCGACTCTGCCAATATCATGATTTCAGACTTCTAGTCTCTAGAACTGTGAAGAATATATTTCTGTTGTTTTAAGGCACCCAGTTTGTGGTGCTTTGTTACAGCAGCTTTAGGAAATGAATACAGTATCTATCAGCATTGTAGTGCAGGCCCTACTGATGCAATGAACAAAAAAAAGAAAGAAAAAGGGAGGGAGCGAGGGGAAGAGGGAGGGAAGGAAAGAAGGAAGAAAGGAAGGGAGGGAAGAAGGAAGGAAGGAAGGAAGGAAAGAAGTATTGGAGAGGAAGAAACAAAATAGTCACTGTTTACTTATATTGCATACATTAAAAATTTAAAATAATCTACAGATAAATTATAGGAATCAAAAGATTGCTGGGCATAAAGCCAATATACAAATAAACATATGTGCATATATAATCTATACATAGATACCTTTCATAAAGAAAGTGAGAAACTACAGAGTACAAGGAAATATTTGTGACACATTTAACCTGCAAATGATTCATTTATACAATGTAAAGAAATCCCACAAATCAATTAAAAATACAACTTATAGGAGAAAAATGAACCCAAGTGGCAGAGATTGCAGTGAGCTGTAAGCTGAGATCACACCACTACACTCCAGCCTGGGCAACAGAGTGAGTGAGACTCTGTCTCAAAAAAAAAAAAAAAGTGCACAAATCACAAGTGGTACATTAACATTTTCGTAAAGGTACATTTATTAAAGTATAACATATGGAAAAGTGTGCAAATCATAAGTGATACAGCTTGATGAATTTTTCACAAACTGAATGCATCTATGTAACTAGCATCCAGATCAAGAAAGGAAGCATTGCCAGAAGTCCCCTTTGTGCCCCTTCTAGTCACTATCCTTCTCTCCCCAGGGTAACTACTGTCCTGACCTCTAACAAATAGTAGCATGATCACAACTCGCCATGGCCTCAACCTCCCATGCCCCACTGATCCTCTCGCCTCAGCCTCCCAAGTAGCTGGGACTACAGTTGCACGGCACCATACACAGCTAATTTTTGTATTTTTTTTTTGTAAAGGCAGGTTTTCACCATGTTGCTCAGGCTGGTTTCAAACTTCTGAGCTTAGACAATCTGCCTGCCTCGGCCTCCCAAAGTGCTGGGATTACAGGTGTAAGGCACCATGTCTGCCCAAACTGGCAGTATTTGTAATAGCTGAAAATGGAAAAAACAACTCAAATGTCCACCTACACTAGAATGAATAGTCAAATTGTGGTATATTTATACAATGGAACACAAAACAGCAATGAGAATGAGTGATCTACAACTATGTGCAACAATGCAGATGAACCTCATGAACAATACTGAGCAGGAAAAGCTAGAAAGAAAAGAGTATATTTTGTATATTTTCACATATATAAGGTAAAATAATAAAACTGACTTACACTGTTAGAATTCAGAATAGTAGTTACCCTTGGGACAGAGGGATAGTGACTAGAAGGAGGCACAAAGGGGACTTGTGGTAATGCTCCATTTCTTGATCTGGGTGCTAGTTACATAGATGCATTCAGTTTGTGAAAAATTCATCAAGCTGTACCACTTATGATTTGCACACTTTTCCATATGCTATAATTTAATAAATGTATCTTCTGAAAATGTTAAACAATAGTAGTTCAAAAGAATATTTACTGTGCAATTGATTTTACATGTATTTTAAGAATAAGCAAATTAAAGTATTAGAAGTGAGGGTTGTAGTTGCCTTTGGAGAGAAGGGAAAGAGTAAACCTAGTGGCAAGAGACATGGGTGGGTTTCTAGGGTGCTGACAATGTTCTATTTCTTTGTTGTTGTTGCTGAGACCAGTCTACCTCTGTCACCCAGGCTGGAGTGCGGTGGCACATTCTCAACTCACTGCAACCTCAACCTCCCAAGTTCAAGTGATTCTCCTGCCTCAACCTCCTGAGTAGCTGGGATTACAGGCACTCGCTATCATGTCCAGCTAATTTTTGTATTTTAAGCAGAGATGGGGTTTCACCATGTTGAGCAGGCTGGTCTCAAACTCCTGACCTCAGGTCATCCACCCACCTTGACCTTCCAAAGTGCTGGGATTACAGACATGGGCCACCACGCCCGGCTGATTTCTTGAACTAAGTGGTGATTTCACAAACATTTTTTTTTTTGGTTAAAACTTATGGAGCTGTATATTAATCCTTTGTGCTTTCCTGTTTGTGTGCCGTATGTCACAATTTTAAAAAACATTTTAAGCTGGGTGCGGTGGCTCACACCTGTGATCCCAGCACTTTGGGAGGCCAAGATGGGCCAATTGCTTGAGATCACAAGTTCAAGACCAGCCTGGGAAGCATGGCAAAATCCTGTCTCTACAAAAAATACAAAATTAGCCAGGCATAGTGGTGCATGCCTGTAGTTCCAGCTACTCCGGAGGCTGAGGTGGGAGGATGGCTTTAGCCCAGGCGGTAGAGGTTGCAGTGAGCTGAAATTGCACCACTGCACTCCAACCTGGGTGACAGAGCGAGACCCTATCTCAAGAAAAAAAAAAAGTTTTGAAAAAGGAAGGTAGGGGCCGGGTGCAGTGGCTCACGCCTGTAATCCCAGCACTTTGGGAGGCCGAGGCAGGTGGATCACGAGGTCAGGAGTTCAAGACTAGCCTGGCCAAGATGATGAAACCCTGTCTCTACTAAAAATACAAAAATTAGCCAGGCGTGGTGGTGGGCGCCTGTAATCCCAGATACTCTGGAGGCTGAGGCAGAAAATTGCTTGAACCCAGGTGGCAGAGGTTGCTGTTTGCTGTGATTACGCCACTACACTCTAGCCTGGATGACAGAGCAATAATGTCTCAAAAAAAAAAAAAAAAAAAAAGGAAAAGAAAAAGAAAAACAAGTGGGAAAGAGAAAAAAAAAAAGTGATGGTAGTGGAAGACAGAGAAAGATAAGATTAGGTGGAGGTGGGTGGAAACCCTTCTCTTTGCCTTTTCCTTTCCTACCTGGCCTGATAGGTTAAGGCACTCAGGTCCTCTAACCAGATCCCTGCACTCAACACAAAGGGTCTTTCAGCACCTCGTTGGGAGACAGCACCACTATTTAAACAGGCCCTTCCACATTCCCCTCATTGTTTCAAGATAAAGTTAGGCATTGTTCTAGATGCCATGGGGATCCTATCCCCTGAATTCTTATTGTTGGGGAACTAACATATACTTCAGCCACTCGAAGTTTCTACCCTGCACAATTAATTTTCAAAAATCACAAGCCATTTTTGTTATACAGAATCCCTGTCTCCAAAAATTTCTTTTCTTTTTTTTTTTTTTTTTTGAGAAGGAGTCTTGCTCTGTTGCTCAGGCTGGAGTGCAGTGGCGCGATCTTGGCTCAGTGCAACCTATGCCTTCTGGGTTCAAGCAATTCTCCTGCCTCAGCCTCCTAAGAAACTGGGATTACAGGTATGCATCACTATACACAGCTACTTTTTGTATTTTTAGTAGAGATGGGGTTTCACCATGTTGGCCAGACTGGTCTCAAACTCCTGACCTCAAGTGATCCACCTGCCATGGCCTCCCAAAGTGCTGGGATTACAGGCGTGAGCCACTGTGCCTAGCAATTTTTTTTTTTTTTTTTTTTTTTTGAGATGGAGTCTCGCTCTGTTGCCCAGGCTGGAGTCAAGTGGCATGATCTTGGCTCACTGCAACCTTTGCCTCCTGGGTTCAAGCGATTCTCCTGCCTCAGCCTCCCAAGTAGCTGGGATTACAGGCATGTGCCACCACGCCTGGCTAATTTTTATAGTTTTAGTAGAGACAGGGTTTCACCATGTTGCCCAGACTGGTATCAAACTCCTAACCTCAGGTGATCTGCCCGCCTCAGCCTCCCAAAGTCCCGGGATTACAGGCGTGAGCCACCATGCCTGGCTAATTTTCGAATTTTTACTAGAGACGGGGTTTCAACATGTTAGCCAGGCTGATCACAAACTCCTGACCTCAGGTAACCGGTCTCCCAAAGTGCTAAGATTACAAATGTGAGCCACTGTGCCCAGCTTTCTTTTTAAATTTTTTAAGAGACAGGGTCTCAATCTGTCGCCCGGGCTGGAGTCCAGGGGCGCAATCACAGCCACTGCAGCCTTGACCTCCTGGGCTCAAGCGATCCTGCAGCCTTAGACTCCAGAGCGGCTGAACTATAGACATGTGCCACTATTCTTGGCTAATTTTTTTTATTTTTCACGTTTTGGTAGAGATTGGTTCTCACTATTTTGCCCAGGTTGGTCTCAAACTCTTGGCTCCAAGGAATCCTCCTGCCTTGGCCTCCCAAATTGCTGAGATTACAGGTGTGAATGACCACATCCAGCCCAAAAAATATCTTTGAAGAATTGTTGGTGTAATGCTTTCCTCATGACAGCTTAGTAACATTGACTCACATTATAAAGACCAACCCACCCCATTTTTTAGAGATGAATTTCACCAGTCCAGAATGAAAAAAGTAAAGAACAACAAAAATATAAAGTTCTCTGATTCAGAATGGTCTAAAAGATGAGTTAAAGTGCAAATACACAGAAGGTTTTGTGTGGGAGACCCCAGAGAAGATCAGCTGCTAATTGTCAGTGCTGTCAAAGTTGACTACCATGAGTCTTCTCTGGACTAGGTTTATAACCCAGATGCATTTCTTACTTGTTACATTTCATTCTCTGAGTTACTAGAGTGATTTGAATGAGGCCTCCAGGAGAATGTGACAGTTTATTAGCTAATGGTTTGAGAACATATTCTGATTGGCTGGTGGTTTGCATACCGTTCTGTGGAATAAAAACCTCTGCTAGCTCTTGTAGCTTATACAGTTGGAAACAACAGGATCTAGATGCAGATTAACTGCTATGGGGTCTATTCTTAGGCAGGCATTTCACCAGGATTCTTGATGGGTTGTGTCCAGACTCAGAGTAACCTGGTCATATATAACCTTGGCAATATTCATGCTGTGCTTCTTCCCCTTCCACAGTCAAGGCTCTGGATGCTGGAAGAAACAAGGTTCAACTCTTTTTTCCCCCTATGCCACTCAATGCCTTCTTAGATATATGGGATGATGGTGAGAGAAAGATTCTGAAAGAAGGAGCCTTCAGTGCTCCACTTCAGCTTCTACAGTGAAAGGGCTGGGCACTCTGATCTAAATTCTACTAATACATTGAGGAAAATGTAATGTTTACAGAAAATAAATCTGGATACTATTAGGAAGAAGGAGTGGATGTGGGCAAGCAAAAACAATAAATATTCACTACCCTGGGGAAGGGGCCTTCATTGCCAGGTAAATGTTTTCAAAGACAGGGACATAAAAAGGAATTTGGAAGTATAGACCAAATGCAGAAAGAGCATCATCAAAAAGATCTTGAGTAAATTTGGGGAGCATACCTTCTAAGGAACATGCTTCCTAAGGTCATGACCCAGAAGTGATGCATATTACTTTCAGCCACATCGTCTTGGCTATGATTTGGTTGGGCATGCCTAGCTGCAATCCATGTGAAAACCATTAAATCTGTTATTAAAGGAGGAAGGGGAAAGTAGATCCTGGGACAACTGGCAGCACCTACCACATTGACAATATCAAGTTCTAATGAGGCTGTGGAGCAATTGAAATTCACATATACTGTTGATGAGGGTATAAATACATACTTAGAGTAATTTGGGCCAGGTGCAGTGGCTCATGCCTGTAATCCCAGCACTTTGAGAGGCCAATGTGGCCAGATCATTTGAGGTCAGGAGTTCCAGACCAGCCTGGCCAACATGGTGAAACCCCATCTCTACTTAAAAAAAAAAAAATACAAAAATTAGTTAGGCGGGGTGGCATACGACTGTAATCCCAGCTTCTCAGGAGGCTGAGGCAGGAGAATCACTTGAACCTGGGAGGTGGAGTTTGCAGTGAGCTGAGATCACGCCACTGTACTCCAGCCTGGGCGACAGAGTGAGAAAAAAAAAAGAAAAACCTCAAGCCTAAAATTTAGTCTACAGTTATTGCTAGTAACTTCAGAAGCCTGAAAGAAGCAAATTCAATCATTTTGGAAAGAACTTCATCCCACATTTCGAAACATTTCCCTAAAAAACTGTTCTAAGAAAAACAAATTACTAAACATACAAGAAAATAAGAAAGAAATGAGTACCAGAAATAATAATAAAAAGAAGAATCAGACTCTCAAAAACTTCATTTGTTGAAATTATTAGATACCAAATATAAAATTAAAATGTTGGTTTTATTTCAAGAATTAAAAAGACTTCAGCCAGGCACAGTGGCGCATGCCTGTAATCTCAACACTTTGGGAGGCTAAGAAGACAGGCAGATCACCTAAGGTCAGGAGTTGAAAACCAGCCTGGCCAACATAGTGAAACCCCACTTCTATTAAAAATACAAAAATTAGCTGCTGGTGGTGGTGCATGCCTGTAGTCACAATGGCTACTCAGGAGCCTGAGGCAGGAGAATTGTTTGAACCCAGGAGGCAAAGGTTACAGTGAGCTGAGATCACAGCACTGCAATTCCAGTCTGGGCAATACAGCAAGATTTCAACTCAAAAAAAAAAAAAAAAGCTTGAAAAGATGAGCTAAGAACACAGATCTGAAAAAGAACAAAACAGAAGTTCTAGTAATAAAAAAATCTAATTGAAATAAAAAACTGAATGAATGAGTGAATTTATCAGTTTAGCAGCATATTAGACAAAGCTGAAGAGAGAATCAGAAACCTGAAAGACAGAATTGGAGAAAGATCCAGAAGGCACACAAGAGAAAGAAATGGAAAATATGTAAAAGAGGTCAAAATATTTGGAAGATTGAGGCCAGGTGTGGTAGCTCATGCCTGTAATCTCAGCACTTTGAGAGGCTGAGGTGGGTAGATCACTTGAGGCCAGGAGTTTGAGACCAGCCTGGCCAACATAGTGAAAACCTGTCTTTACTAAAAATACAAATTTAGCTAGATATGGTGGTGTGCACCTGTAATCCCAGCTACTCAGGATCCTGAGGCACAAGAATTGCTTGAACTTGGGAGGTGAAGGTTTCAGTGAGCCAAGATTGCACCACTGCACTCCAGCCTGGGTGACAGAGTGAGACTCCACCTCAAAAATAAAAATATATATATATACATATATATATGTGTGTATATATATATGTATATGTATATGTGTATATATGTATATATATATGTGTGTGTATATATATATGTATATATATGTGTGTGTGTGTATATATATATATACACACACACACACACACACATATATTTATTTTTAAGAGTGAGAAGATCTAACAATTTTATTTTATTTTGTGTTTTTTTAGTTGTTGTACCTGTCCTGTATCTCTTTTTCTCTTCTCCTCCTCTTTTTTAGATTGTTAGTTTCTTATTTATTTATTGACGTAATTTGGCTCTGTGTCCCCACCCAAATCTCATGTTGAAAATTGTAATTCCCAATATTGGGGGAGGGACCTGGTGGGAGGTGATTAGATCATGGGGGTGGACTTCTCCCATGTTGTTCTCATGATAAGTGAGTTTTGAGATCTGATGGCTTAAAAGTGTGTGGCACTCCCCCCTTAGCTCTCTCTCTCTCTCTCTCCTGCTCTGCCATGGTAAGACATGCTTGCTTTGCCTTCAATTTCTGCCATGATTGTAAGTTTTCTGAGGCATCCCCTCACTGTGCTTCCAGTACAGCCTGCAGAACTATGAGTTAGTTAACCCCCTTTTCTTCGTAAATTACCCAGTCTTAGGTATTATAGTTTTTTATAGCAGAGTGAGACCCCGTCTCAAATAAATAATAAATGTATCTGTGATTTATTTATTTATTTATTTATTTATTTATTTATTTACTTGAGACAGGATCTCACTCTGTTACCCAGACTGGAGTGCAATGACAGGATTATAGCTCACTGCATCCTCAACTCAGAGAATCAAGGAATCCCTCTGCTTCAGTTTCCCAAGTAGCTGAGACTACAGGTGCATGCTACTCTTCCCAACTAATTTTTGTATTTTTTGTAGAGACAGGGTCTCACCTTGTTGCCTAGGTTGATCTCAAACTCCTGGGCTCAATTGATCCTCCTCTCACATCCAGTTTCTTTTCTTCTCTTTTTTTTTCCGAGACAGAGTCTCACTCTGTTGCCCAGGCTGGAGTGCAGTGGCACAATCTTGGCTCACTGCAACCTCCGTCTCCCTGGGTTCAAGTGATTCCCCTTCCTCAGCCTCCTGAATACCTGGGATTACATGTGCATGCTACCACACCCAGCTAATTTTTATATTTTTAGTGGAGACAGGGGTTCCCCACGTTGGTCAGGCTAGTCTTGAACTCCTGACCTCAGGTGGTCCACCGGCCTCAGCCTCCCAAAGTGCTGAGATTACAGGCATGAGCCACTGCGCCTGGCCCAGTTTCTTTTTTCATAACTTATTTTACCT
This sequence comes from Cacajao melanocephalus, assembly GCA_963573385.1. Taxonomy (NCBI): domain Eukaryota; kingdom Metazoa; phylum Chordata; class Mammalia; order Primates; family Pitheciidae; genus Cacajao; species Cacajao melanocephalus. The sequence goes on along the minus strand of CAUYLG010056279.1, from coordinate 18,560 downwards.
CTCTTGGATTGGAATTACATGCTTTATTTATTTAGCTAATTAATCCAGATTTTTTCCTCTCAATGATGTTAATTTTTTATTAGCAGTATTAATAAATTATGACTTATGAGCACATTGATAACAGAAATTGCACTGAGAAACAAAACAGACACAGGCCAAGTTTTCTGAATTTCAAATATGTTTATATTAACATATTCTATTTTAGAAAAGCAGCAAAAAGAATATGTCTTAAGTAATTTTTGTAATATAAAGTCATCTATGCATCAATCTATTATACTTATTATTATTATTATTTTTTTGAGTTAGAGTTTCACTCTTGTTGCCCAGGCTGGAGCGCAATCGTTCGATCTTGGCTCACTGAAACCTGTACCTCCAGGATTCAAGCGATTCTTCTGCTTCAGCCTCTTGAGTAGCTGCGATTTTTACAGGCGTGCATCACCACACCCAGATAATTTTGTATTTTTCGTAGAGACCAGGTTTCTCCACATGGGTCAGGCTGATCTCAAACTCCTGACCTCAGGTGTTCTGCCCACCTCGGCTTCACAAAGTGCTGGGATTACAGGTGTGAGCCACCACACCTGGCCCATTATACTTATTAAAGTGTATCTCCCACTTTGTAATCTCTGGAGCGAGTGAACATGTTGTAGTTTTTGTGGTGTAACTTATAATGCACAATATATAATACACACAATACACACAGTGTATAATACACAACAATAATTCAGAGACTATTAAATGATGACCTGTTACGAGTTTAGATACCTCAGATGAAAATTTTTAGGGCATTAACATTTTCCTTTCAAAGATGTATTTACTGTGATAAACCACAGTGACCACTTGGAATACATAGAACGGTGTGTGTCAAGGAACACACAGCATTATCTATGAAATAAAGCATACGTATTTATACATACCTGCAACCTGTGTTTTGTTTGATTGCATTATGTATTGCCCAATCTTCAAATAATATTGAAAACAGCATTTAAAATAAAGCTTGAGAAGGCACGGTGGCTCATGCCTGTAATTCCAGCACTTTACGAGGCTGAGGTGGGCGATCGGTTGAGCTCAGGAGTTTGAGACCAACTGAGGCAACATGGGAAAACCCCATCTCCACAAAAAAATGCAAAAATTAGCTGGGTGTGCTGTCCCAGCTGCATGTGAGGCTGAAGTGGAAGGATGGCTTGAGCCAAGGAGGCAGAAGTTGCAGTGAGCTGAGATCGTGCCACTACACTCCAGGGCCTGGGTGACAGAGCCAGACCCTGTCTCAAAAAACAAAACAAAATAAAACAAAACAACAACAAAACAACCTTAAATGGATAAGATGTTAGAGCAACATTTCCTTTGATAATTACACTTTCATTTCCCACTGTGCCTTGCTTTGATCTATATATCTATACTTACTTTTGTGGTTTTAAAAAAAAAGATAACATTAAATTTACCACCTTCAATGATTTGAATGTGTCTCCTCCAAAATTTATGTGTTGTCACTATGATAGTATTAAGAGGTGGAATTCTTTTTTTTTTTTTTGAGACAGAGTTTCACTCTTGTGCCACTTGACTCCACACCACAATTGTGGCTCACTGCAACCTCCCACTCCCGGGTTCAAGCAGTTCTCCTGCCTCAGTCTCTTGAGTAGCTGGGATTACAGATGTGTGCCACCATGCCCAGCTAATTTTTTTGTATTTTCAGTTGAGACAGTGTTTCACCATGTTGGCCAGGCTGGTTTTGAACTCCTGACCTCAGGTGATCTGTCCGCCTCGGCCTCCCAAAGTACTGGGATTACAGGTGTGAGCCACAGCACAAGTCCAAGAGGTGGGAATCTTTAAGAGGTGATTAGGCCAGTAGGGCTCCTCCCTCATTAACAGGATTAAGGCCTTTACAAAAGAAGCTTTATGCAGCATTTGACTAACTTGTTATCTGTTTGCAACATGAGGACACAGCAAGAAGGCCCTCATCAGATGCTAGTGCCTTCTTCTTGGGCTTCCCTTACACTCCAGAACTGTGAAAAAATAAATTTCTGTTTTTTATGCATTACCTAATCTCTGGTATTTTGTCATAGCAGCACAAACTGACTAAGACATCTTAACCTGTTTCAAATGTATTGTACCATTCAGTACTGTGAAGCATGTTTACATCGCTGGGCAACAGATCTGCAGAGCTTTTTCATCTTGTAATATTGAAAATCTGTATCCACCAAACACTAATTTCTCCTCCTCCCTCTATCCTCCCACTTCCTGGATCCCTGACAAGTATCTCTTTAGGATTCTGCTTTGAATTGTTTTGAAAATATACCCAGAAGTGGGATTACCAGATCATATGGTAATTCTATTTTTAATTTAAGTTTTTTTAAAGAGGGAGTCTCGCTCTGAGGCCCAGGCTGGAGTGCAGTGGCATGTTCACAGCTCACTGCAACCTCTACCTTTTGGGTTTAAGCAATTTTCCTGCTTCAGCCTCCGGAGTAGCTGGGATTACAGGTGCCCACCACCACGCCTGGCTAATTTTTGTATTCTTTTAGTAGAGATAGGATTTCGCTATGTTGGCCAGGCTGGTTTCAAACTCCTAACCTCAGGTGATCTGCCTGCCTTAGCCTCCGAAAGAGCTGGGATTACAGACATGGGCCACTGTGCCCAGTGTAGTTTTAATTTTTTGAGAAACCTCCATGTTGTTTTCCATAATGGCAATAGCATTTTACATTCCCACCAATAATGAACAAGGGTTCTAACTTCTTCCATATCCTTACCAACACTTGTTGTTTTCTGTTCTTTAGAGAGTGGCCATCCTAATAGATGTGAGGGGATACCTCATTGTAGTTTTGACTTGCAATTCTTCCTGTGATTAATGATGTTGAATATCTTTTCATATGCTTGCTCGCCATTCATCTATCTTCTTAAGAGAACTGTCTATTCAACTCCTTTGCCTATTTTTAAATAGGATCACACATATGTTCTCTCATCCTGTAGGCTGCCTTTCACTCTAGGTTGATCGTTTGATGTACAGAAATTTTAAAGTTTAATGTATTCCCATTTACCTATTTTTGTTTTTGTTGCCTATGCTTTTAGTGTTTTGGTGTCATATGTAAGAAAACACTGCCAAATTCAATGTCCTAAAGTTTTTCCCTAATGTCTTTGCTTGTTTTTGTTTTGAGATAGGGTCTCCCTTTTTTGCCCAGACTGGAGTGCAGTGACATGATCATGGCTCACTGCAGCCTTGACCTCCTGGGCTCAAATGATCCTCTCGCCTCAGCCTCCCCAGTAGCTGGAACTACAGGAACGCATCACCACATCCAGAAAATGTTTGAACTTTTTGTAGAGACAGGGTTTCGCCATGTTGCCCAGGCTGGTCTCAAACTTCTGAGTTCAAGTGATCTGCCTGCCTCGGCCTCCCAAAGTACTGGGATTACAAGCATGAGCCACAGTACCTGGGCCCCAATGTTTTATTCTAGGAGTTGTATAGTTTTAGGCCTTACATTTAGGTCTGTAATCCATTTTGAGTTAATTTTTGTATATGGTGTAAGGTTCAGCTTCATTGTTTTGCAAGTGAACATCCAACTTTCTCAACATCATTTGTTAAGGAGACTGCCCTTTCCCCAGTCTTATTACCCTTGTTGAAAATCATTTGGCCAAATATCCAAGGGTTTATTTCTGGGCTCATTTTTCTGTTTCATTGTTCTATATATCTGTCTTTATGCCAGCACCATGCTTTCTTGATTACTGCTACTTTGTAGTATGCAGTCAGAAATTGTGAGCTCTCCAACTTTGGTCTTCTTTTTCAAGATTTTTTTTTTTGGCTATATGGAATCTCTTGAGATTCTTATACGAATTTTAGGATGGCTTTTTCTATTTCTGCAAAAGTGCCATTGGGATTTTCTTTTTTCTTTTTTCAAGATGGAGTCTTGCTCTGTTGCCCAGGCTGGAGTGCAGTGAATCTTGGCTCATCGCAACCTCTGTCTCCCAGGTTCAAGCAATTCTCCTGCCTCAGCCTCCGGAGTAGCTGAGACTACAGGCGCACACCACCATGCCTGGCTAATTGTTGTATTTTTTAGTAGAGACGGGGTTTCACCATGTTGGCCATTCTGGTGTCGAACTCTTGACCTAGTGATCTGCCCACCTTGGCTTCCCAAAGTGCTGAGATTACAGGCGTTGAGACACCATGCTCGGCCTGGTGTTGGGATTTTCATAGGGATTACATTGAACCTGTAGATTGCTTTGGGTAGTATAGATATCTTAATGACATGGGGTCTTCTAATCCATGAGTGTGGGATGTCTTTCTATTTTTTGTATTTTTTAAAAATTTCTTTTAGCAATGTTCTATAATTTTCAGTATACAAATCTTTAACTTCTTTGGTTAGTTTTACTGCTAAGTATTTTATCCTTTTTGATACGTAGCAAATGGGATTGGTTTCTTAATTTCTTTTTTAGGTTAGTCATGTCATTATTACTATAGAGAAATGCCACTGATTTTTGTGTGTTGATTTTGTATCTGAAACTTTGCTGAAATCATTTATTCAGTGTAACAGTGTTTTGTGAATTCTTTAGGGATTTTGACATATAAGATCATATCATCTGTGAATACAGATCATTTTACTGCCTTTCCAATTTGGATACCTTTTATTTCTTTTTCTTTCCTAATTGCTCCAACTTTTTAACATGTACTTTATCAATTGGTATAGGCCAAAGTCATGCTGCAGTAATAAAAGCAAACAAACAAACAACAACCCAAATACCAGTGGCTTAAAACAAGAAATGCTTACTTATTGTTCACCCTAATGTTATCACCATGAACTGGCTGAGATATTCTGTGGGACCCAGGCCAAGTAAGGTTCCATTTCTAGACTTTCATGATTACCAACACAGGGCAAAGGGGGCACAGTTACTCATAAAATGACTTAAAGCTTCTATCTAGAAATGATATATGTCATCTTCACTCATATTTCATTGGCCAAAGCAAGTCACCTTGCCACACTGGACTTCAAAGGTGGTAGGGAAGAGCAATCCTACCTTGGTCCATGAATTAGAGAGCCAGAAATATTTGGTGACAAGCACAAGCCATTGCTACACTCTACCCTTCTGTTTACCAAATGTTGAACTCACTTTCCCAATCACAGACAACGTATACATAATTCCCTCGTCTACAGAGACAGTCTTAAAATCCTGTCCAGTAATGGCATCATGCTCAAGGACCACCACATCCAGGTGACGCAAAGTAGAGGTATATGTACGTGATGCAAGCAAGAGGTATGTGTAGCAGTTTCTATATTAGGAGGTGTGGCTTCACTTGATGTAGAGACCTATGCATCAACAGGACAAATAATCTGCCTTCAAACACCACATATACAGTGGTGGAATAGGAAAAGAACATCTACAGTGAACACTCCCATTTAAAAAAATGAAAAATGAAAGGCTGGGTGTGGTGGCTTATTCCTGTAATCTCAGCACTTTGGGAGGCTGAGGCAGGAGGATCACTTGAGGCAGGAGTTTGAGACCAGCCTGGGCAACATGGTGAAACCCTGACTCTACTGAAAAAAACAACCAAAAATTAGCTAGGTGTGGTGGTGCGTGCTTATAGTCCCAGCATTTGGGAGGCTGAGGCAGGAAAATTGTATGAACCTGAGAGGCAGTGGCTGCAGTGACCCAACATCGCACCACTGCACTCCAGCCTGGGTAACAGAGTGAGATTCCTCTTAAAAAGAGAGAGAGAGAGAGAGAGAGAGAGAGAGAGGGGCTGGGTGTAGTGGCTCATGCCTGTAATCTCAGCACTTTGGGAGGGCGAGGCAGGTGGATCACGAGGTCAGATTGAGACCATCCTGGCCAACATGGTGAAACCCCATCTCTACTGAAAATACAAAAATTAGCTGAGTGTGGTGGCAGGCACTTGTAATCCTAGTTACTCAGGAGGCTGAGGCAGGAGAATCACTTGAACCCAGGAGGCAGAGATTGCAGTGAGCCAAGATCATGCCACTGCACTCCAGCCTGGCAACAGAGCAAGACTCCGTCTCAAAAAAAAAAAAAGAAGTAGAAAAAGAAAACAAAGGACACATAGCAGTGACTAGTCTGTAGCATCCTACTTTGGGGATAATGAATTTAGAAAAGCTAAAAATAAAAAGATGGACAAAATATATAAGGTAAATGCAATACAAAAATAAGCAAAAAAAAGCAGAAGTCCTGTTCTTACTATCAGAAAAAGTAGAATTCAGGCCAAAATTCATTAGATGAGGCAAAAGGATACATTATAATGCCTGATATGGTTTGGCTGTGTCCCAACCCAAATCTCATCCTGAATTGTAGCTCCCATAATTCCTGTGTGTTGTGGGAGGGACCCAGTGGGAGATAATTGAATCATGAGGGCAATTTCCCCCATACTGTTCTCGTGGTAGTGACTAAGTCTTGCCAAATCTGATGCTTTCATAAGGGGTTTCCCTTTTTGCTTGGCTCTCATTCTCTCTTGTCTACCACCATGTAAGATGTGCCTTTCACTTTCCATCATGATTGTGAGGACTCTTCAGCCATGCGGAGCTATGAGTCCATTAAACCTTTTTTCCCTTATAAATTACCCAGTCTCTGATATGTCTTTATCAGCAGCATGAAAACGGACTAGCACAATGACAAAGGCTACAATTAAGAACTATATCAGTTATGAGTATCCATGCACAAAACAATACAGTAGCAACTTTCATGAAGTGGAAACTCTAAGTAGTGAAAAAAAATAGAATGCACTAGTATTAGGACACTCTAATGTATTTTTCTGCTTTTGACTTCGCAAAGAGTCAAAAAATAGAAAGTATAAGCATAGGCCAGGTATGGTGGCTCACGCCTGAAATCCCAGCACTTAGGGAGTCTGAGGTGTGTGGATAACCTGAGGTCATGGGTTCAAAACCGGCCTGGCAAAACCCCGACCCTACTAAAAATACAAAATTAGCTGAGCGTGGTGAAGCATGTCTGTAATCTCAGCTACTTGGGAGGCTAAGGCAGGAGAATTGCTTGAACCTGGGAGACGGAGGTTGCAGTGAGCCAAAATCACGCCATTGCACTCCAGCCTAGGCAACAAGAACAAAACTCTGTCTCAAAAAAAAAAGCATACAGAAGACCTAAATAATTAGGTGGATCTTATGGATAAAATATTAAACCTGCATAACAGAGAGTATACCTCCTTTTCAAGTGTACCTTGTACTTTCATGACATTTTCCATCTGTTAGCCCACAAAGAAAACCTCAATATTTTCCATATTGCATATTCAAACAGCATATTCTTTTTCCATTTTTTCTTTTTTCTTCTTTTTTTGAGACAGGGACTCACTCTGTTGTTCAGGGTGGCGTGTAGTGGTGTGATCACTGCTCACTGCAGCCTCGACCTCCTTGGCTCAAGCAGTATTTCCGCCTCAGCCTCCCTGGTAGCTGGGACTACACAGTTGCACCACCACACCCAGCACATTTTAAAATTTTTTGTAGAGACAGGGTTTCGCCATGTTGCCCAGCCTGGTCTGAAACTCCTAGGCTCAAGTGATCCGCCCACCTCAGCTTCCCAAAGCGCTGGGATTACAGTAATGGGCCACTGTACCTGGCCAATTTTTTGTTTTGCATGTCTTTTTCTATCTTTTAATTAATGAAGCATAATTTACACACAATGAAATGCAATCATTTTGTGTGCATTTTTATTTGTTTTGACAAATCAATATATCAAGTAATCATCACAACAATCAAAATAGTTCATTTTTAGAAACAATGAATTCCCTACCAGTTCCATTGTGCCTGTACCCAGCAAATACCCTACCTCCACCTCAGGCAAACAATGGTTTACTTTCTTCCTTTCTTTTTCTTTTTTTTCGTGGACACCTCTAATGCCATAAGAATGATTTACTTTTTATCATTATAGATTAGATTGGTGTTTTCTAGAGTTTCATGTAAATGGAGTCATACAGTGTGTAGATGCTTCTTGACTTATGATGGGGCTACATCTCAATAAACCTTTTTTTAAGTTTTATTTTTTGTAGAGATGGGTCTCCCTATGTTGTGCAGGCTGATCTCAAACTTTTGGCTGTAAGTGATCCTCCTGCCTTGGCCTCCCAAAGTACTGGATTACAGGCATGAATCCACTATGCCCAGCCCCAATAAATCTTGTGTAAATCAAAATATTGCAAGCTGAAAATGCATGTAATACACTAATAAATTCATTGTAAAGTCAAAAAATCCTAAGTCAAATCATTCTAAGTCAGGCACCATCTGTATATTTTGTATCTGGCTTCTTTTGTTTGACTTGATTTTGAGATTCATCTATGTTATTCTATCGGTGGTTTATACCTTTTATTGCTAAACAGTATTCCAGTATGTGAACGCACCACATTTTGTTCATCCATTTATCTGGTTATGCAGAGGCCCCCAATTCCCGGGCCACAAACCATTAGTGGCCCGTGGCCTGTTAGGAATTGGGCCACACAGCAGATGAGTGGCGGGCAGGCAAGTGAAGCTTCATCTGTATTTACAGCCAGTCCCCATCGCTCACATTACTGCCTGAGCTCCTGTCAGATCAGCAGCAGTGTTAGATTCTCATAGGAGCCTGAACCTCATCGTGAACTGCAGACTCAAGGGATCTAGGTTGTGCACTCCTTATGAGAAGCTAATGCCTGATGATCTGTGCCTGTCTCCCATCAACCCCAGATAGGACCATCTAGTTACAGGAAAACAAGCTCAGGGCTCCCACTGATTCTACATTATGGAGAGTTGTATAATTATTTCATTATATATTACAATGCAATAATAATAAAATGCACAATAAATGTAATGTGCTTGAATCATCTAGAAACCATGCCCCACTGCCATCTGTGGAAAAACAGTCTCCCACAAAACCAGTCCCTGGTGCCAAAGGTTGAGGACCACTGTGTTTACAAACACTTGGTTTGTTTCCACTTTTTGTCTATTATGAACAAAAATAATATGAGCATTTGTGTCCAAGTCTTTGAATGGACATATATTTTCATCTCTCTTGGGTAGATACCTAGGAGTGGAACTGTATGGTAAGTTTATTTTCCCTTCTCTTCATTTCCAGCTGTTCTGTGCCATTCCATTCTAGGTATGTCTTGTAAGTAACATACAGCCGCAAGATTAAAAAAAAAATCCAATCTGAGCATCTGTCTTTTAATAAGGCTAACCTAGTCACATTCATCATGACTACTGCATGTCTAGTCTTATTCCTACCATCTTACCTCATGTTTTGTATTTACCATTGCTGCTTCTTCCTTTTCTTCTGCATTTCTTTTTCCTTTTAGTTTTTTAAAAATTTACACATAGTGGCCGGGTGCGGTGGCTCATGCCTGTAATCCCAGCACGTTGGGAGGCAGAGGTGGGCGGATCATGAGGTCAGGAGATTGAGACCATCCTGGCTAACATGGTGAAACCCCGTCTCTACTAAAAAAAAAATACAAAAAATTAGCCGGGCATGGTGGCAGGCGCCTGTAGTTCCAGCTACCTGGGATGCTGAGGCAGGAGAATCACTTGAACCCAGGAGGCAGAGGTTGCAGTGAGCCGAGATCACACTACAGCACTCCAGCGTGGTGACAGAGCGAGATTCCATCTCAAAATAGAAATAAATTAAAAAAATTTACACATAGTGAAACATACAGTTTGCCAATGGTGCAATTCCGTACATTTTGACAAATTCTGCTTTTTAAAAATTAATTGAATTTCTCTTTTCTGTTTTCTCTCTGGGTTTAGGAGACATACATTCCGTATTAATTATGATTAGGTTTGGCTATATAAAGTTAAACCCAGGTAGGCTTTTCCAATGTGTTAGTAAATATGGTCTCTCAATTTTAAAGCTTATATTTGAAGCTTTTAACAGTTCTCCCACAGAAAAGGAGAGCAACTCTTCAGTGAAAGCTCTGGTTACAACTATTTGGCTTGTCTTTGATATCCAGGTTTGAAATAATCACAATGGCAATGGGATTAAGGATATTATTAATTGGCCTGGCCATGATGATTCCACCCATATTATGCGGGTGGGGGTGGGGCAGGAGGAATGAGTCACAATCCAGTCGTAGAATATTGATTTTTTTTTTTTTTTTGAGACGGAGTCTCTTTCTGTAGCCCAAGCTGGAGTGCAGTGGTGCAATCTCGGCTCACTGTAACCTCCACCTCCCAGGCTCAAGTGATTCTCATGCCTCAGCCTCCTGAGTAGCTGGAACTACAGGTGCGTGCCACCACGCCTGGCTAAATTTTTTTTATTTTAGTAGAGACAGGGTTTCACCATGTTGCCCGGGGTGGTCTCGAACTCTTGAGCTCAGGTGATCCACCCGCCTTGGCCTCCCAAAGTGCTGGGATTACAGGCATGAGCTACTGCGTCCAGCCTGACATTGATTTATCTAAGGAATTCTGTACTAGTGAAGAGAGGGAAGGGAAAGCATTATCTTCAGACCTTTTTCTATCCATTTATAGATATACTGTATATTTCTAAATAAACAATTATGTATTTTTGTGATATTAAAACTTAAAACTGATATCACACTGTACCTGTTCTACAATTTACTTTCTCTTAATAATAGGTCATACAGTTATTTCCATTTAAGTAATATAGCTCAATCTCATTTATATTAATTGAGGTAAAAGACACATAACAGAACATTTACCATGTTAGCTATTTTATTTATTTATTTATTTATTTATTTATTTATTTATTTATTCAGAGATGGAGTTCTGCTCTGTCACCAGGCTGGAGTGCAGTGGCATGATCTCAACCTGACTTCAGGTGATCCACTCACCTTAGCCTCCCAAAGTGCTGGGATTGCAGGCATGAGCCACTGTGCTCGGCCATCTTAGCCATTTTAAAGCATACGGTTCAGTGGCTTTAGTATATTCATACTGTTGTACAAATAATCTCCAGAGCTCTTTTCATTTTGCAAAACTGAAACTCCATACCCTTTAAACAATTCTGTATTCCCCACTCCCCACAGCCCCTGGCAATCACCACACTACTTTCCATCTCTGTGAATTTGACTGCTATAGATACCTTATATAAGTGGAATCATGCAGTATTTGTCTTTTTGTGTCTGGCTTATTTTATTTAACATAATGTCTTCAAGGTTCATCCACGTTACAGCATATGTCAGAATTTCTTTCCTTTGTAAGGCTGAATCACAATCCATTGTATGTATAGAGCACATTTTGTTGATCTATTCATCTGTTGATGGACACTCAGGTTGCTTCCACCTCTTGGCTATTGTAAATAATGCCATGATGAACATGGGTGTACAAACACTCTCTCACTCTTTTCTTTTTTTCAGGTGGAGTTTCACTCTTGTTGCCCGGGCTGGAGTGCAATGGTGCAAACTTGGCTTACTGCAACCTTTGCCTCCCGCTATACCATTTTACATTTCCACTAAAATGCACAAGGGTTCTCTGATTTGCTTCTTTCTTTTTTTTAGAGATAGCGTCTTGCTCTGTCGCCTGGGCTGTAGCGCAGTGGCACAACCATAGCTCACTGCAGTCTCGAATTCCTGGGCTCAGGCCTCTCACTTCAGCTTCCAGAGTAGCTGGAACTATGGGCATGTGCAATGCACAGCTAAGGGTTATACTTTCTACATATCCTCACAAATACTTTTCAATTACCATTGCTTCTTTCTTTTAATAGTGGCTAAGGGGTGTGAGGTAGTATCTCATTGTGGTTTTAATTTGCATTTCTCTAATGATTAGTGATACTGTTTCTTGGCCATTTGTATATCTTCTTTGGAGAAATGTTTAAATCCTTTGTCCATTCTTAAATCTATCTCATTTTTTGTAGATGTTCATGACATTCCATAGTTAACTGTCCCCCACCACTGGTTTTTTTTTTTTTTTTGAGACGGAGTCTTGCTCTGTCGCCAGGCTGGAGTGCAGTGGTGCGATCTCGGCTCACCACAACCTCTGTCTCCTGGGTTCAAGCAATTCTTATGCCTCAGCCTCCCGAGTTGCTGGGACGACAGGTGTGCACCACCATGCCCGGCTAATTTTTTTGTGTTTTAGTAGAGATGAGTTTTTACCATGTTGCCCAGGGTGGTCTTGAACTCCTGAGCTCAGGCAATCCACCCACCTCAGCCTTCCAAAGTGCTAGGACTAGAGGCGTGAGACACTGTGCCCAGCTACAGTTAAGATTCTTCTGATGGACATTTGTTTAAGTTTTTCTCTTTTGCAAACAAGAGTGTAGTAAACATCCTTTTACCTGCTTCCTTGTACACATGTAAGTGTTTCTTCACATATATACCACGTTGTCCATGAAGAGGTATTTTAAAGTAAAGCACCTATATGATACCTATTAAGTAACCAAAAAATAGAATTGGGCTCACAAGATATACACAATTTTTATTTTAGTGGATCTTGCCAACAGCTGTAAAAAGTGGTCATAAATATTTGCACGTCTGTCAGCATGACATTAGTACTCATTTCTCCAAACCCTTGTTATATGTGTTGGAAAATCTGATCAGTCACTTGTTTTTTAGGGAAGGGGAATGTCTTGCACAGAAGTCTATAATTTTAACATACTGAAACTTGTCAATCTTTTAAGATTCTCCTTATTTAAGAATTCTATCCAAAGGTGATGAACACATTTTTCTTTACATTTATTTTCCTAATGCTTCCACAGCTTAGAAATAAGTTTAGGCTGGGTGCTGTGGCTCATGCCTATAATTCCAGCACTTTAGAAGGCCAAGGTGGGCAACATGGCAAAACCCTATCTCTGTAAGAAATACAAAATTACCAGCTACTTGGGAGGCTGGAGTGGATCACCTGGGCCTGGGAAGTTCAAGAATGCAGTGAGCCATGATTTTGCCAATGCACTGCAGCCTGGGTGACAGAGTGAGACTTTGTCTCAAAAAAAAAAAAAAATTAGGTCTTTGATCCACTTGAAATATTCTTATGAATCATGTTAAGTGGGAATGTAATTTTTTTTTTGATTTTTTTTGTGACAGAGTTTCACTCTTGTTGCCCAGGATAGAGTGCAATGGCACAATCTTGGCTCACTGCAACCTCTGCCTCCTGGGTTCGAGTGAATTCTCCTGCCTCAGCCTCCCGAGTAGATGGGATTACAGGCATGTGCCACCATGCCCGGCTAATTTTTTTTGGTATTTTTAGTAGAGATAGGGTTTCTTCATGTTAGTCAGGCTGGTCTTGAACTCCCGACCTCAGGTGATCCACCCACCTTGGCCTCCCAAAGCTCTGGGATTACAGGTGTGAGCCACTGTGCCCAGCTAATTTTTTTTTTTTTTCCAAATGGATAGCCACCATGCCATTGTGTAATAATCACTAACATTTACTGAACAACACTTACTTGGGTCAGGGACTATTCAATTTAATCTCACTTTATCAGGTTTGTTTTGAGGATTAAACATTTTAAAGAGGAAACAAGGAAGGCAACAAATGGTTATGTGGTTTGTCCAATTCATACGTATATGAACTGGTGGAATTAGTATTCTAACAGAATGACTCCAGACTATTGGGCCTTTTAATACAATTTCCTTTTCCCACAGAAACGAAATACCACCTTAATAATATACCAAATTCCCACAAATATCTAGTTGTGTCTTTTTGTTGTTTGTTTTTGAGACAGTCTCATTGTATCGCCTAGGATGGAGTGCAGTGGTGTGATCTTGGCTCACTGCAACCTCTGCCTCCCTGGTTAAACTGATTCTCCTCCCTCAGCCTCCCGAGTAGCTGGGACTACAAGTGTGCACCACCACACCAGGCTAATTTTTGTATTTTTAGTAGAGATGGGTTTTCACCATCTCTACTGGGATGGGATGGGATCACCAGGCTGATCTCAAACTCCTGACCTCAAATGATCTGCCCACCTTGGCCTCCCAAAGTGCTGGGATTATACATAGGTTTGTTAATGGATTTTCTATGGAGTTTTAATGGTCTATCTATTTATTTTTACAATATCTGTGATCATTTAAAAAATCTCATCTGGGCTGAACACAGTGGCTCATGCCTGCAATCCCAGCATTTTGGGAGGCCAAGGTGGGAGGATAGCTTGAGCCCACGAATTTGAGACCAGCCTGGGCAACATAGTGAGAAATCCTGTCTCTACAAAAATAGAATTAGCTGGGAGTAGTGGCACATGCCTGTAGTTCCAGCTACTCTGAAGAGGCTGAGGCAGGATGACTTGAGCCCAGGAGATTGAGGCCGCAGTGAGCTGTGATTGCACCACTGCACTCCAACCTGGGCAACAGAGAAAGATCCTGTCCTGTAAAAACAAACAACAAAACCCCCCTAATCTGATCATGTTATCCACTCTGCTTGGAATTTTAATAGCACCTTATTGTTTTTTTGAGATGGAGTTTTGCTTGCTGCCCAGGCTGGAGTACAATGGCGGTCTCGGCTCACTGCAACCTCTGCCTTCCAGGTCCAAGCGATTCTCTTGCCTCAGCCTCCGAGTAGCTGGGATTACAGGTGCCCGCCACCATGCCTGGCTAATTTTTAAATTTTCAGTACAGATGAGATTTCACCATGTTGGCCGGGCTGGTCTCAAACTCCTGACTTCAGGTGATCCACCTGCCTTGGCCTCCCGAAGTGCAGGGATTACAGGTGTGAGCCACTGTGCCCAGCCAATAGCACCCTAGTGACCTAAGGATTAAGTCTAGACCCTTTGGCATATCATGTAAGACCCTCCTCCCTCTGTCTCCTTCCTCAGGAGTTTCATGTGGGTACAGGCCCCTTCTATGACACGATTCCCTATATTCTAGTCATAAAAACCTCCTGGCAGCTATCTGAACAGGCCAAGCACATTCACTCCATGTAACACTGTGCATCCTTGCCTTTGTTCATACTGTTTCCTATGCTTCATCTTCTCTGCCTAATTCACTGGGCAAGTACCCATTCAATTTTAAGATTAGCTCACCTCATGACCTCTGGCCTTTCCTCCTTCCCCATCCCAACCAGTAGAAAAAAATCACTCTTTCCACCTTTCTGTGCCTATGATGTGCCTCTGATACTTTTACCCTAGCACTGCTATTTTACTGTATTTATAAATTTACATGTTTTTCTCTCTCACCATAATGAGTGTCTTGAGGGCAAGACCATATCTTATTAAGCACCTAGTATACATTTAATAAATGTTTATTAAATCAGTATAAAACAATGGCCATCAAATTATGTGAGCAATCATCAGAGTATCTGATTTCTAAAGAGATGTAATGACTTTTTTATTGTAAATTGACAATTTATAATTGTATAAAATTTATGGGTTACAAAGTAACGTCATAAATTGTAGAAACAATGTGGAATAATTATATCAAGCAAGTTAACATATCCAATACCTCAAGTATATTTCTGTGATGAGAACATCAATTTAAAAATGTATAATACTCTATTATTAAGTATATGCATTAAACTGTACAACAGAACTCAAAAAAAGTATAAAACATATTCTTCTTGTCTGAAATTTTGTACCCTTTGACCATCATTAATTTTTCTTTCTTTTTTTTTTTGAGACAGTCTTACTCTGTCACCCAGGCTGGAATGCAGTGGTGCAATCTTGGCTCACTGCACCCTCCACCTCCTGGATTCAAGCAATTCTCCCACCTCAGCCTCCCCAGTAAGCTGGGATTACAGGCACGTGACACCAAACCCGGCTAATTATTTTTTGCATTTTTAGTAGAGATGGGGGTTTTGCCATGTTGTCCAGGCTGGTCTCGGACTCCTGACCTCAGGTGATCCACCTGCCTCGGCCTCCCAAAGTGCTGGGATTACAGGCATGAGCCATCGTGCCTGGCCTAAAATTTTTACAAGACAAAACATCCATTTTAACACAGCATCAAAAAGTGAGCAGGCCAGGCACAGTGGCTCAATGCCTCTAATCCTAGCACTTTGGGAGGCCAAAGTGTATTTTTCTGTACTAAAAATACAAAAGTTACTAAAAATAACAAAAGTTAGCTGGGCATGGGTGGATGCCTGTAATCCCAGCTACTCGGTGGGCTAAGGTAGGAGAATTGCTTGAACCCAGGACGTAGAGCTTGCAGGGAGCCAAGATCATGCCACTGCATTCCAGCCTGGGTGACAGAGTGCAACTCCATCCTGAGGAAAAAAAGAAAGTATTTATCTCTACTAAAAATACAAAAAAAAAAAAAAAAAAAAATTAGCTGGTCATGGTGGCAAGTGCCTGTAATCCCAGCTATTCGGGAGGCTGAGGCAGCGATTCTAAGGAGAATGGCTTGAACCTGGGAAGCAGGGGTTGCAGTGAGCCAAGATTGCACCATTGCACTCTAGCCTGAGCAACAAGAGCAAAACTTCATCTCAAAAAAAAAAAAAAGAGTGACCATATTTCACCACCCTCAGCTCACAATAGAGTAAATAGGTCAACAGAATAAATAATTCACACTATTGCATGTATAATGGACTGGCAACAAGAGGAAGTTCGTCGAAGAAAAGCAGAGAGGAACTGTGTCTTGTAAGAGTTAGAATCGAGGGGCTCCATAATCATCTGGCATTCGTTCAATATTGTACCTGATCAGGACAAAAAATTAACACTGGTTAAGAAAGGTGGGTAGAGAACCCATCTAAAAACCCATCCTTTTCATATTGCACTCACCCCCACTGTGAATCCTTTTCGTCAGTGGGAATATTTTAGGGGAATATCATAATGAATAATTTACAGCAAAATGCTGACTATAATACAATATTATTACTATTTTTCAAAGTCACAAAGTCAGCAAGAGGGGAACCGAGGATTTGAGATCAGCTAAGCCCAACTCCTTAGTCCACAGATTTCCTACCATACTATGCTCTCCCCAAGCTGAAAAGCTTCAAAAGAAGTCTTGAGGACTGACATGAAAATAGCCAAGAAGGATAATTAATAGCTTTTTTTTTAAAATAAGCTTTCCATTTCTCAGATGAGGTGTTAATAATAATAAAAAAAAACCTTTCAAAACAGATATTTCTGGCCAAAAAATTAGCTTGACCTAAATTACTGCTTTTATTTAAAGCAATGCATCTATTTCTTCTAGTAATTTTATTCTAACAATTTAAATGTCTGCCTCATTCCTAAATCCTATCTCTATCTTTTGCCCTTGCTCTTGCTTTGTCTTATTTCTTGAAACATTAACTATGTAATATTTGATACAATAATTTCCTTCAAATCCTTTATAACCTTATCACTTGTCCTCATTTTTAATTGACATCAATTATGTATTTCTAGTCCCTTCCCCAAGAGAAATTTCTCACCTATGGTTAGAAATGTACATGATAGGAACTCCAGGAATCTTACGAATTCTTCTTTTAAGGTCCCGGTCAACTGTGGCCACGATGTAACACTTATGCTGTAAGAGACATGGAGTGATGCTCACAGTGAAGTCACTGAGCATGATTAGTGACTACTGGATAACGGCACAACCACTGACTAGTCTGAGAATCGTTCATTTTCACAGTGAGTAGTGAAGGGCAGGCTATAACAATTTGTTGAGTAGCTACTATGATCTAGGAGCTCTTAATCTTGTTATATAAAATAAACAAGTTGCCTGGGCTGAATGTAGCATTAAGAATCTTGAGGGAAAGAAGGTAGAAAACTATTTACAAGCTGCAAACTATTCTCTCCTCATACATGAAAGGGACTTTCAAACTTAGGGCAGACAATTCTTTAGTTTTGGGAAAATGCTCCGAGGACCTCCATGAAATACAAAGTGCCTTAGTTTGGAGGGCACAGCTCCCTCCTTTCCCTGGATCTTAGGGCTTAGGTGTGCTCTGATGCCTACTGGTGTTAGAGGTAGGTTACCCCTGAAACAGGAAGCCTAAATAAGATCTTCAGGGCCTGAAACTAGAGCCTAGCAGTTATAAAAGCAGTAACATTTAGCTGTCAGTTGAAAGCTGTTTTGTATGAAGCTTCACTTCCATCATGTCTGACTCTCCCACTGAGTTTTATAAAAAGAGGCAGAGTGGTGTCAGCTGTTCTGTGGGAAATTAAGAGAAATGCTGGCCCCACCTATGGGTGAGTGGCTAAAGGGATGGCTCTGTGGTCACCAGATGAAGATTATCCTCAGCAGAGAGAGGCCCTTATAAAAGCACTCACTAGCAAGAAGTCCTTGTGGTGCTTCACGGAGGAATTAAAAACCTACTTATTTTACGGTATGTGTGAGATAACACCTTGGGAGACTCTCAGATATAACTAAGAAGAACTTTTGGATTAGGCATCGTGACAAGGAACAAAATTCCTATATCAAAAGTAAATGGGCTCTACATTAACTCACTGGAAACCATTTTACAGAGATTTGTGAAATAAAGAATCAGTTAAGTGTCCCAAATCACATAGCCAGTAAATGCAGTTGCTGAGACATGAAACCCATGTCTCCTCCCCAAGTCTGTGCTCTTCCCACTATGGTTAGAGCAAACATTTTCAGTCCAGTTTCTCAAGTAAATGAAGACACCTAAGCTTCTTATGAAGGAATGCTATACAATTTTTTTTTTTTTTTTTGAGATGGAGTCTCCTCTGTTGCCAGGCTGGAGTGCAGTGGTACTATCTCAGCACATTGCAACCTCTACCTGCTGTGTTCAAGCGATTCTCCTGCCTCAGCTTCCTGAGTAGCTGGGACTACAGGCGCGTGCCACCATGCC